>WSUB01000253.1:0-44366 GCA_019633425.1 Tulasnella sp. 424 | reverse complement strand
AGAAAAGAAAGTGCAAGTGCTGGTGGAAACAGACGATGAAGGGGATTCCAGAGAACCCGCGCTCCCTGGCACTCCGCCTCAAAGCGAGTCTGTCGCTACTCTGGCTCCTGCCGAGATACCCCCTATGTGGGCTCCAGCGGAGCCTGCGCTACCTTCAAAGGTCGTTCATCTTGAGCTGCTCTCTGCACGAGCTCAAGAGCAGCAGGAAGAAAGGCTTCGATCGTCCCCCTCACCGTCCCCCTCCCCTTCGACCTGGTCCCAGACTGTACCCTCCAGCTATGTCGGAGGGAGCAGCCAGCCCGAATTTGGAGCTTCCTTTACACAACAGCCCCAAACTGTACCCCCCAGTTATGTCGGATGGAGCAGCCAACCCAGTTTTGGGGGTTCCGTCGTTCAACAGCCCCAGACTATGCCCCCGAACTATTATGGCGGAGGGAGCGGCCAACACGGATTTGGAGCTTCCGTAGTTCAGCATCCCGCTCGAGACGTCCCCCCAAAGTTCTTAGCCCTAGTACAAGAACTAGAAGCCATCAAAGCTAGCGGCTCTCCACCACCGAGTTGGTCTAGCCTTATTTCACGTGTCAAACAACGACAACCATCGGTTTTAAGCGAAGCGGGTGTAAAGTGAGCTGCATGTTCCGCAAAGAGTGGGCTGGGTTGAAGTCGGTGGCTGATGGTTTCTCGTAGAAAATGGCCTGAATACTTGTACCTTGCCGAGAAGGAGGGTGTCGTAGAGCTTCAGCGTCGTCAGCCTGATCGTATTGGAGGAATGAAGGTCATTCTAAGGATGTCCCCCAACTACGACGGAGGGAGCGCCCAACCCGGATTTGGGGCTTCCTCCAAACAACAACGCCAGACTGTACCCCCGAGCTATGGCGAAGGGAGCAATCAACCCATATTTGGAGCTCCATCCATTCAGCAGCCCCAGACTGCATCCGTCAGCTACAGCGTAGGGAGCAGCCAACGCAAATTTAGAGCTTTCGTAGTCCAGCATGGCGCTCGAGACGTCCCCCCGAAGTTCTTAGTCTTGGTACAAGAACTAGAGGCCATAAAAGCTACAGGCTCTCCAGCGCCGAGGTGGAATGACCTCGGGAAACTCGTAAAACAGCGAGTGCCATCCGTCGTAAGCGACGCGGGTGTACAGTGAGTTGCTTGTTCCGCAAAGAGCGGGCTAGGTTGAAGTGATTGACTGATGGTTTCTTGTAGAAGTTGGAGGAGGTACTTGCTCCTCGCTGAACAAGAGGGCATCATAGAAATTATGCGTCATCCGAATAAGGGTCGTAATATTGGAAAATCGACGATCTCTCTAAGGATATAGTGGATCTTTCACGACTATACGTCGGTATCTGATACTCGCGGTCACCCAGGAACCCGGGGATGCACTAAAATTTCACTTTCTATTGTCTGAGGTCTACATTTCTGGTAACACCAAACCATGTGTATTTAACTCGCGATTGGATAGTTCATTTAAACTTGCGTCCGGCTGGAAGATCTGGACGAATATCAGGGACTGGTGTGCACGGGTACTCTTCGCTTGCTGTGCTCCCTTATGGTGGCTGTGCCACCATTACTACTGTTTGGCCATTCAAGAGCTTCGACATCGCCATTCCTCGATTCTCATTGGTTCAAAAATAAATAAAGGGACGCTACCATAATCCTCCCTCAGCAAGGCTATGTGCATTGCTACCATGCCTTGAGTGTATCCATCACCCGGAATGTACACGCACGCTGCGCCGCACCTGGTTTGCCGCCGGCCAAATTTGCGAATAGGGAAACTTGGCTTCAACTACGCCAAGATTACCCTGCCCAGATGCTCTTTGAAAGCATTTGCCCCTTGACGTATATGTATCTCTCTAACCCATTCCCTTTCGCTACGACATAATATGACATCCTATTCGAGCCCCATATTATTCTGTGACTCGTTGGCTTACCTAGATTGTTCTGCAAGTCGCGGTTCGGGTGTCGGGTCGCGTGCGTATGTGTATGCACTGGGTTCCAACACGCACGTGGAACCCTGCAGGCAATAACGCTCACCATATAAGAGGCCCGAACCTCATCCAGATTTTCTATCCCTACTAACTCCGCTCCAGGTAACTAATGAACTCCTCTGGTCAAGACGTACTCGATGCGGATCCTTTCGGCTTCGGCCGGTTTGTGAACATTCCCAGTGAGCGTAAAGTAATTGTTTTATGGGATTACGAGGTTCGTCTTCTAGTCAGTCTAGTAATTATCCTGACGATACGCATAGGAGCTCCTTTATTATTATTATTTACTATAATATAGAATTGCCCTGTTCCGAACGGGGTTTCTGGACTGTCGGCCATTCGCAACATCCGCGAGGCCGCCCTCAAGTTCGGCCCAATTGACCAGTTCGAGGCGTACTGTGACTGGTCGAACAAATCAGGTAGTAATATCAAGAATGATCTTTCCATCTCAGGCGTAAAGGTGGGCGGCTCGTTTTCTGCTTTGCTGTCTTGTATTCGTCCTCTAACGTGGGAGGTCCCTCGTATGGTTTGAATGTGTAAAGCTCAGGGACTGCCCGAAGAAGGGTTGGATCGGCACAGTCGACAAGGCCATCGTAGTTGACATGATGGTTTACGCACTCGAACGTCCACGAATGACCACCGTTCTCCTGATTTCGGGCGACAAAGATCACGCCTATGCGATCTCAACCCTCCGAAACCGGGGTTATCCGGTGAAACTTGTCGCCCCCACCGGAACCCTCCATTCGGGCCTTCAGGTTTTTGCGGACCTTCTGGATTGGAATTCGATCTTTAGATCCGACCCGCCGCCAACGGAGTTGGTTGATCTCAGCGGTTTGGCTGGAGGTGAAGGGGAAGAAACAGAGGAGGAGGAGGAGACAAGCGAAGACGAAGGCGAAGATGTGGGCGAAGACGAAGATGAAGACGCAAAGGGGGAGGAGGAGAGAACGGAAACGGAAGAGAAGACCCAAGTGCAAGTTGGAGTGGAAGCGGAAGCGGATAAGACAGGTCAAGGGCAGGTAGGAGTGGAAACGGTAGTGGAAGAGATAGCCCGGTTTCAAGTAGAAGCGAAAGAGAAAGCGCAAGTGCTGGTGGAAACAGATGAAGAAGCGGATTCAGAAGAACCAGCGAGTGCCACCCAGCCCAATGTTCCTATTACTTCCACTACGTCGGGTACATATCTCAAAACCGATCCCAAAGTCGCGATCGCTGTTTCTCGGAGTCCTGTCGCCAATGCGCCGGAGTCAGCAGCCATGGAGACCATGCAAGCCAGAATAAAATGCCCGGGCGTTTCAGATGTCCCTGAACGCCTGCGTGATATGCTGGACGCGGCTGTCCAAGCGGGTAAACCTCGAGGTTGGCCACAGGAATCAATCGGATACCATCTCCACCGCCGAGATTTCAAGAAATGGAAGGATACTGAGTATGTTGAACCCTGCTGCAATGAACACGCCGAGGCTAACATATGTCGCCATCAGAAAAGTGACGGCAGCTTTGGAAGAAAGTGTTCAATTAGGTCTGCTGGTCAAGTCGATTGGAACGTCGCACAAGAACAAGAACGTCAAGACCTACTATGCAGTAGAAGACGGACTGAAGAAAAGCTGGCTTTCCAAATTCCAGGGCGTGTGACGGGAACTTAGGTCTTGTTATAGAAAAGCAGACATAAACTATGAAAAGTTAGCTTTTAGGGTTCTGTAAATAGCTGGATTCAAACGAAGACGTGAGGACGGATATAGGCCTATGTTTCGCGCACTCGAACAACCTGTCCACCAAGCATCACCCAAGTTCTTAACATTTGTACAAGAACTAGAAACCATGAAAGCTGAAGGCTCTCCAGTACCGAGTGCCGCCTGTTTACGCGTGTACACACGGCTCCCATTTCATTCGTTCCAAACAAAGCGGGTGTAAAATAAGTGGCCGCTACCATAAAGAACGTGCCCGGTTGAACTGGAGCGACTGGCTGATGTCTCGTCGCTGAGAAAGAGGATATGGTAAAGCTTGTCGTTACCTCCTAAGCCGATGTCCGTGAGTATCAGTAACCAGTCAATGAAGGTACAGTCCGGCTGATTAAAAAGTCAAGGTACCCCGCGGTTGATCTCCTGGAGTCATACAGAAAGGACGGTGTTACAAAGCCAGACTTAGGCTGTTGATATAATGCTCAAGAAAGGCGGCTGGAAGAGCTCCCTCTTGCTTACTTCTAGTGAATATGGTACCCTCTACCAGGGTTCGGCCCTTCGGAAGCCTTGACATCAAAAATAAAGGGAAACTAGTATATATAACCTCTCCTCAGCAGTGCTAGCAACCCTATGAACACTGATTCTTTTCTCTTGGTGTATCTTTCACCCAAGGTTTAGATGCACGCTGCACCGCACTCGATTTGACGCCCGGCAAAATTTCAAATCGGGAGACGTACAATAAATATCCACTAGCCACATAGGCTAATCGTCTTTGCTACTCTGCGACTCTGAAGGAAGTTCCTCGCGTTCAGCTCCCAACACCGACCAATCCAGTCTACTTATCAATGCTCGATGTTCCTGGACTCAATCATTGAACTGCCACGACCTCTCTGAAGGATCCTAGAACTTGCTCGAGAGCAACAAACTAAGTCTTACTCTCTAGTTAACTGGCTTAATCAGACGTTCTGCAAGTCCCGTTTCGTGTCGCATGCGTAAGTGTATGGGTGACAACACGCACGTGGAAACCTGCAGGCATCGACGCTACATAAAAAGAGGCCCGAACTTCATCCAGCTTTCCCATCCATACCAACTTCACTCCAAGCAGCTAATGAGCCCCTCTGGCCAAAATATACTTCACGCGGATCCTTTAGGCTTCGGCCGTTTTACGAAGACTCCTACGCGTAAAGTCATCGTTTTATGGGATTACGAGGTTCGTCATCTTTCTAGTCAACCCAGTACCTATCTAGAACGAGACACATAACAGTTCCGTTATTGTTATTCTTGCTATAACTCAGAATTGCCCTGTTCCGAAAGGAGTTTCTGGGCTATCGGCGATTCGCAACATCCGCGAAGCTGCCCTCAAGTTCGGCACGATAGACCAGTTCGAAGCGTACTGTGACTGGTCGAGCAATGCAGGCACTAATATCAAGAATGACCTTTCCATCTCAGGCGTAAAGGTAGGCCGCTCATTATTTCTTCATTGCCGTATGTTCGCCCTCTGACGTGGGAGGTCCCTCGTGTGGTTTGAACGTGTAAAGCTCAGGGACTGCCCGAAGAAGGGGTGGATCGGCACAGTCGACAAGGCCATCGTAGTTGACATGATGGTCTACGCACTCGAACGCCCACGAACGACTACCGTTCTCCTGATTTCGGCCGACAGAGACCACGCCTACGCGATCTCAACTCTCCGGAACCGGGGCTATCCCGTGAAGCTGGTCGCCCCCACCGGAACCCTCCATTCTAATCTTCAAGCTCTTGCGGACCTTCTGGATTGGAACTCCATTTTTAAATCCGATCTGCCGCCAACGGAGTTGGTAGATCTCAGCGCATTGACTAGAGGCGAAGAAGAAGAAACAGAGAAGGAGGAGGGAGAGGCAGACGAAGACGAGCCTGAATGCGAGGACGCAGACGCAGAAGGGGGGGAGGAGGAGGAAATGGAAACCGGAGAGACCGCCCAAGTGCAAGTAGGCGTGAAAGCGGATGCGGACGAGACAGCTCAAGCGCAAGTGGAGGTGGAAACGGAAGTAGAAGAGACGGTTCAGCCGCAAGTAGAACCAGAAAAGATAGTGCAAGTGCTGGTGGAGACAGACGACGAAAGGGATTCCGGAGAACCAGCGCTCCCCACTCTGCCCCAAAGCGAGTCCGTCGCTACTTCAGCTCCCGCTGAAATCCCCCCTATGTGGACTCCAGCACAGCCTGCGTTACCTTCAAATGTCGTTCCTCTTGAGCTGCTCTCTGCACGAGCTCAAGAGCAGCAGGAGGAGGAAAGACTTCGATCGCCTCCCTTACCGTCCGCCTCCCTCCCGACGTGGTCCCAGACTGTGCCCTTCAGCTATGTCAGAGCGAGGAGCCAGTCTTTATTTGGAGTCTCTTCTATTCAACAGCGCCAGATAGTCCCCCCCAGCTATGTCGGATGGAGCAGCCAGCCCAGATTTTGGGGTTCCATCATTCGACAGCCCCAGACTGTGCCCCCGAGCTATGGTGAAGGGAGCTTACAACACGGAATTGGAGCATTCTCAATTCAGCAGCCGCATACGGAGGTCCACAACTACGGCGGAGGGGGCATCCAACCCGGAAATGGGGCATCCTTCGACCAACAGCCCCATACTGCGCCCCCGAGCTATAGTAGAGGGAGCAACCAGCCCGGAATTGGAGCTTCCTCAATTCAGCAGCCCCAGACTGCGTCCCCCAGCCACGGTGGAGGGAGCAGCCAACCCGGATTTGGAGCTTCCGTAGTTCAGTATCCCGCTCACTGATGGTTTCTCGTAGGAATGGCCTGAATACTTGTACCTCGCTGAGAAGGAGGGTGTCGTAGAGCTTCAGCGTCGTCAGCCTGATCGTATCGGAAGAATAAAAGTCATTCTAAGGATGTAGTGAGACTTTTGCGGATATTCAAGAGACGGACGTACGTCAGTATATATGTGATGCGGTTACCCGGGAATGGACTACGATCCCGCTTCGAATTGTCTAGAGTCTACCGTTTTTGTTAGCACCAAACCACGTGTATTTTAAACTGCGATTGGATAGTTTGTTTTCAAAGCTTGCGTCCGGCTGAAAAATCTGGACGAGTAGCAAAGACCCCTGTGCAAGGGTACTCTGCCGTGTTGGGGAATACAGACCTAGGTTGCTGATCTAATCGTCGATAAAGACGCTCGAAGAGTTCGGTTGCTCGCTTATGGTGGCTGTCTCACCATTATAACGGTTACGCCATTCAGGAGCTTGACATCGCTCGCCCTCGATTCTCATGGGTTCAAACATAATAAAGGGAGGCCACCATAATACTCCCTCAGCAAGGCTAGCAACCCTATATAGCTATACGGGCACTGCTAAAATTCTTTTAGTGTATCTTTCGTCCGAGATTTATACACATGTTGCACTGCATCTGGTTTGCCGCGCGGCAAATTTGTAAATCGGGAAACGTGGTTTCAACCAGGCCGAAGCGACCCTGCACAAGTGCTCTTGAAAGCCCTCGAGCACTTGACGCATCCCTCTCCCCACTTGCTCTCGGTCATAACATCACATGGCCTCGTATTCCAACCCCTTTGACGATGGTAACTTCAACTTTGGTCGTCCCGCCATGCCCAGAGGGAAGGTGATCATTGTTTGGGACTATGAGGTTAGTTCACACCTTGATCGACTATTTGGCCCAACCAAACTCACCGAGTGCCGGCCTCTTGGTCTGAGAAAGAACTGCCCCGTTCCAAATGGAATGTCAGGTTTCACGGCCGTGAAGATGATCCGGAAAGCCGCTCTGCGCTTCGGCACAATCGACCACTTCGAGGCATATTCTTACTGGTCCAACAGCTCAAATTCCATCCTAAAGCAGGAACTTTCTGTCTCTGGTGTTAAGGTATGTGATGTGCCTCGTTCCATTGTGCCGTTTTCTCAGCGCTAGTCATGAACCTCCTTTTGTGTTCGAATGTGTACAGCTCCGAGATTGCCCCCATAACGGCAGGAAAGATGTCGTCGACAAGACGATAATCATCGACATGATATTCTACGCACTCGACAGGCCTCTCACAACAACGGTACTCCTCATTTCGGGTGACCGAGACTATTCCTACGCCATTTCGACCCTCCAAAACCGGGGCTACTCTGTCAAGCTACTAGCACCCGCGGGATGTCTCCACTCGAACTTGCCTCTCCTGGCAGATGTTTTAGACTGGGAAACCGTCTTAAATCTACCTCCTCGAAAGACTGAAGTAGTCGAGATCGGGGTTTCGACCGTGGACTCCACCGCACTCGTCGAGCCTGTCGAACAGCCTCAAGGTTCGGAGGCTAAAAACGACGAAAAAGATGGAGAGGATTCCGACTGGAAGATAGTTAATACATGAGGTAGTATTGCAATCTCAAGCAAGCCGAAGACCTTTAGTCGTTACGACTTGGAATTCCCGCCTCTGCCGAGCGTCCCGGCAGAAGAATGGTCTGCGTCTCCATCACCATCTCCCATCATACCTCCACGATCAACCACTAGCGATCAGACGTACTCAGCTCCCTCCATTTCTCCGATCTTCGAAGATCTCGTAGCTGAACTGGAGGCTCTCAAGTTGACGGGATACCCCAATTCATTGTGGGGCATGGTTTCCGAAGGTCTAATCAAGCGTGATCCACACATTCTTGCCGAGGCTGGGGTCGGGTGAGTGAATTGGGCTCTCCGGTAGATATTCTGAGATTTTTCACTTACAATATACCTCCAGGCGCTTCAAGCAATACATGGAGCTAGCCCAGAGTTGTGGGATTGTCCAACTGTCGTTCGTTCCTGCGGGTCGCGAAACAGTGTCGCTCAACCTATGGCGCTGAAATCGTCACTAAGTGGATCGAGCCAGGATATCTCGGCATTCTAATAATTCTATCTTGTTTTAGTTCGGTTGGGCTGTATTTTATCGTGACCCAGTAGAAATGTAGTGGTCTGTTGCATTAAGAGCCTTTCTTCTGGGCTTATGTGCAGCCTGATTTTAGCGATGATGACAATTATTTCCGTCAAATCTTAGCCCCGACAGTACCATCATCGAATTTGATACCAAAAATCGGAGAGGTTAAATCTGGTTGCAAGCATCCACAAACAGTCTGGGTCCGGACGTCCTCCGGTCTCATCTTCACCGCACCACCTCATCCTTGTCTTTGATACGTCGTTTCAGGTCCCGCTGTTATGGCCACACCACGGCAAGAATTGAACCGGTAGATTCTAGGTCACTACAAAATCCTGATGAGCCCACTTCATGGCTGCCGAGCAGACTCGTAGTGCTCGGTCGAAGATTGTACAGGCTGCACGACTCACCCGTGGCTATCCCGGCCAGCGCCATTAACCGCTTCGACGGTTTTGGGGTTGAACTTGACATAAATTATTGACAGCATTCTCAGTGGACCGTGCTCCAATCTTTTGTACAGTCTCACCACGCTGTAGTCGTCAGGCGCTGGATCGGACTCGAAAGTCCTATCGCCGTCGTGTTGTCACTGCGATCATTCAATCACCGCCATGCTTTCCGCACCTCTCATAAATCATCTCGAGTCCGATCCATTCTCTATGCAAATGAATTATACAGAGGAACGCAAAACTGCCGTTTTCTGGGATTACGAGGTTTGTCGTTTTCAGCCATGTGGGGCATTCTGCCAACTCACGTGAGGCGAGTTTGCGATAGCTGTGCCCCCCTCCAAATGGGATATCTGGAACAGCATTTGTTCGCAAAGTTAGGGACTTGGCCCACACGTACAGCCGATCGATATTCTCGTTCAAGGTGTACTTTACCTCTCCTCCCGCGGAGACGTTACGGTCGGAGCTTCGGGACTCGAATGTTATGGTGATCGCGCGTAGAGATAGCGAATGATGGGCCAATCGCGCTGACTCGGAAATCACTCAGATATCGGAAGAAAGGGGCAGCACGGTGGATAAGATGAGGAGGACTGTAGAGATGCTTGCGTTCGCTATGGATCAGCCACCATCTGTCCCGGGAGCCGTAATATTTATTTCGAGCGACACCGACTTCGCATGCGTTCTCTCAGAACTCCGCAACAAAGGTCACCTTGTTGGACTTTTGTGTCCTCCCGGAACAGCGGACGCGGCCCTCCAAGGCCACGCAAACAACGTTTTCGCCTGGAACACGGTCTTTGGACTGGGGGGAGATGCAAACCCAAGGGACGAAGAGCTCATAAACTTTGAGGCTGCTGCTAATGAACCTCCCGCAAGCCAGCACAGCTGGATTCGACCGCCGCCCAGCCCCACGACGATGCTGTCGTCAAGCACCTTTTCAGACCTTCTTACAGTGCAGCCTTCAGTACTAAACGACCGAGATCCACCTCGTCAAGACTCCGGTCCTAACTCACCGGAACATACGCGGGAAGAGGCGACCGGCCCTCAGCCGAACAATGCTCCAGGCGTATCTGACGGGCAGCCCTTGCACAGCATCACTATTTTTGCCGACTTGATTACCGCGTTGCGGGAGGAAACTCGATCGACAGGAGAGCGAGAGCATATATGGTCAAAAATCTCGGATCGAGTCAAGGAACGCAATCCAGATTACTTGAAGAACTCGAACTTGAAAATAAGGCGAGGAGATCTGCTTGCCTTCCAGGAGAGACGATACTAACGCGAAGCTTCGAACAGTAAATTTGGGAAGTATGTAAAGATTGCCGAAGGGTCGGGGATTGTATCCAACAGACATCACAATGGGGAAGGTTGGGTGTCGCTGAACGATAGCAGCATGTGGAGAGTTACTACCTAAGCCGATAACCGTGAGTATCAGTAACCAGTTAATGAAGGTACAGTCAGACTGATTAAAAAGTCAAGTTACCTCGCGGTTGATCTCCTGGAGTCAGACAGAATGGGCGCACGTCTGCAATCTCTTTGTAGACAGAAATTCAGCTCAACTGGATCCTTCTACTCGATGAGATAAGCCACAGGGGCGGATTGAAACCTAGTTTTGTCACAAAATAAACACAAATCTAAATGTTGTTGCGCTTCAACCTCGTTCGCATCTAGGTGACTGAAGAAGCTGGCATCCCCGTTCATCAGGGAGGTGTGCGGGAAGTCGACATGCTCGAAACAACAGGCTCGCCCGCTGAGGCACCAACATCCCGCCTCGAGCATTCTGCTATATAATGCACCGAATACCATCCGGAGCGGAAGATTTAACCTCTAATACGACACGCTCTGGCATTCGTGATATTATTTTTCGTGGTCTTTTATGAGGTATTGAAGGGTCGGAGAAATGATAGACAAACGCGTGTTGGTTTTGCGTTGCAAGGCATTTACGCCCTAAGATTCTTGCCTCGTGCCCGCCACCGTTCGTCATAACCCTCTCCTTATCTTTTTGAGCAGCCTGCCACCGACAACCGCCTGGCCAAGCTCGGCTGGTAAGAATCGACCACCGATCAAGCCTTCCACTCCTTTCAACCCCTCGTCGGTCCAGATCGAAATCCAGAATGGCCGAGGAACCATTCCCAAGTGTCACTTCGACCCCAGAGCCTGCAAGGAGACAAAGATTGGACTCGACCCCTACCCGCACACCATCAACGCCGTCGTCAAATCGTCATGATCATCCATATTCCATTCGGACTACATCCTCTTCTCTCCTGACGCGCTCCAACTCGATCGGCTCAGTACATAGGCCACCGATCCATGTCTCTGTAACCACCAACAGCCCCGCGTTAGGGAGAAGTCAAGGTCGGGGCCACAAGCACACAAAGAGTCAGACCTCGGCTCCAGTCCCATTGCCATTACCGCCGCAGTCGCCACACCAGCCGGAGAAAGCGCCCCTGTCAGCCGCCGGCCCATCTCCTGACGTCAAAGAAGCTTTCACTGCCAGCGAGGGATTGGTCCGCCTTCGGCGTAGCGAAACTCTGCCCTCAGTTCATTCTAGCTCGCCTGCTCGATCAATCAGAGTAGAAGATTTACCTGTTGAGTCCATCATTCTACTAAACCTGAGTGCAAGGCATCTCATCTGCGGGCGTCAATACAGAGCAACCCCAAGACATGGACCTCAACCCATTTAGCAGGATATCTCTCGTCGGCACTTCGCGTCAAGGGCGGAGGATCCCTACCCGCCCAGGTCGTACGCGACATTGCCACATTTGTGGTCAATCAGAAGCTCAGTGGCCGGGCCTTCTTGCGCTTGACACAACAAGACCTTGAGGAGTAAGTGCTCTCCCTCTGGTTACCGTTTTCCTGCTACTTACAAGAAGCCTTTCAGCATGGGGATGAATCAACTCTGGCGCCCGGCGCTCCTAGATGCCTCTCGAGTCCTGCGCCAAAACGTGGTGCAAGGTCGTATTTGGGGTTTCGGCAGCCTTGCAGACGAGATCTCACCTTCCCCCCCTTCCTCGACACGAATCTCCTCGACAAATGACAGGCCTTCGATCGTTGCGAAGAACACCCACATGCCATCTGTTCCAAGTACCGTCTTTGAGGACTTTTCGGATGACGGAAGAGAAGCCGCGTCAGGTCCTGAAGACCGGTATGAAGGAGGAAACGGGTGGATTGGTCGAGGAATGCTCACGCGTTCTGTGTCTTCCCTTCCTGCTAGCACCTCCTCCAGAGGAAAGGTCCGGGATATGGTGGCCAACTTCGAGCGCAGCGCTAGCGAGAGCAGTGCGAGCGAAAACGAAGCAAATAGCGCCAACGAGATCAGTCCCTTTGACTTTGGTAGCTCGAATGAGACTGAAGAAACGGTCCTCTCTCCAGTGCACGACGAAGCCATTAGTTTCTCAGCGCAAGCCAGACGGCCCCTCCAAGACGATATTGAAGCTGGCGGTGATGAGGCTGGGTTTGCCAGTGGAGAGTTGACCAGTGGATCCGAAGCTGGTGACGAGGACGACGAAGAAGACGATGGATTTGGAGGGGATAATATCAAGACTGTGCCCGACAAGATAGATAGTCCCCAAGTTGGTCACGCGGAGCTCGACGGAGAAGAAATCGACGCGCCTGCAAAGGACGAAGATAGCTCAAAGGAGTCCGACTCCTCCCCGACCTCATCATCATTGCCACAGACGCCGCCTCCGGTCTACGAGACCCACCCGATCGGCCTTGTCACTCCTTCAGAGACGGAAATGACGCTTCACGAAGACGAGACATCTGACGACCCCGATTCAATCTCTCCAAAAAGACACACCCATTCCCGCTCTCCGTCTTCTACCCTCATGCTTACATCCTCTCAACGCCGCAATCCGTCCTTCGTAGCCCAAATCAGTCATGACTCCGGCTCGGACGACACTGTCGAGAACTTGATCGCCGACTTCACCGCGTCGGAGCTTGAACAGCATCCCTTGATGGCATCTTGGGGAGCGAACGCTTGGCTGGACGATAACGTCAAGGAAGGTGCCACAGCGAGGAAGATCCAAGAACCAGTGTATCACTCACTGTCCCGACGAACTGGAAAGGCGTTCCGCTCACAGGAGAGCAGTTCTGGATCCGGTTCCTCCAAACTGATGAGCCTTTTCGAGGATCCGGCCTTGGACAAAAAGACTGTTGACGTCTCTGTTGACGCCTCACAGCCCGAAGAGACCGTCGAGGCACAAAAAATCAAGGTGCTCGAAGAAAAACAGGTTCAACAGCAGGCCATGTTGGATGAATTCCGCTCAAGGTTAGAGGAGGTTGAGCGTCGGCTCGAAGAGATGGAGTCGAAAGAGACCGAAAGGTCAGAGCGAGAACGTGAAGCCGAGGCTGCCGCTGCCAAGACGCAACTGGTTCCAGTTTCGGAGCAAGCGGGCGAGGTGGCGCTGACCAGTCAGGGACATCCTCCCGAAGGTGTTGCAAAGGAGATCGTCGAGCGCGACGGCAACGACTGGAAAGATCCGACAATTGGTGGTCTGCCGAGTTACGTTTTCCTCGTAGGACTTGGGGTTGCTGCGATCTGCATGCGAGTGGTCGTCAAGCGGGTGGCCGGGAGGAGGACGCCCGGTATGCTAGGCTTCCTCTGATCTGGTTTCTCCTCAACAATTTCTGGTCAAGTATCTTGTCTGACAAGCATGTCTCTCGGTATCTATTCGTTTTCGCATTTTGTGTTTCTCATCTTTACGACCTTACGAATTCGTTACGACCCTGCTTGACGAACTGTTACGCCCACTCATTGTACCATCCCCACAATGCTGTTTGACACCCCTGACATCTCGCGAACTATGTATATACACATGATATTACATCCTCGAAACGGCCCGCAGAGGGCTCATCGTAATACTTGCCTATCTCAAATCCTGGAGGTCCTCTTGGTCAAAATATAATTCAGGGCAACATCGAAGAACCACGACACCCACCCAGTTGCACGCATAAGGAGATATCCAACGGTGGCAACGACAGTGGCAGCTAGGATACTTGCCGGCACACCGTTTTTGATGAAGTCGCCGGTGGTGAGGTACAAATTGCCGACCTCGTCTTCTTGCGAGGCCCTGAACCCCAGTCGATAAGTACGGAGTTCGGATAACCGACAGGTTCACGTGGAAGATACACTTACGCTGTCTGGTTGGGGAATCCAGAAACGGGGAGCCCCATTCCAGTTGAAGCCGCGAGACCCGTCACGAAGATAAGGAGTCGGGCTGGGGAACCCGGCAGATTAGTGCCCACTTCCTTGGCTATCGGCACCAGCAAAACGCTGGCGATTGTATGGCTGATGAACGTGGAGACAACCTGATTGCGCGAATGAGGAAAAAGATAAGAAGCGTTGGATGATAGCTGCCACCCACCAAGACGATGAACGAGAGAAGTAGAACGACGCTGTACATCGACAATCCATGGACCATCTCTCGGATAACGACGTCCATGGTTTCCAAAAGGCCGCTGCTTACAACAGCCTTGCCGAGGGCAATGCCGCCCATGGCAAGGAACACGACCGTCCAGAGGAACTGGTCGAAGTCTGCCTAATCCCGCCAACCCGATCCTTTAACTTCCCAGACACGCAAAAACACAAGCTTGGACGGACTTACCTTTTTCAGCACTCCCGTCCCGAAGAAGGCCAGGATAGGAATGATCGCAATGATCCCCATATCTCCAACAAGGTATTCCAGTTTGTGCTCGAAGCACCACAACCCTATGGTCAGGACGCAGACAAACGAGACGTAATACTGTTTGGCACTGAACCGCTCCCTCGTGGGTCGGATGGGTTTGATCGTCAGGTCCTCGCCATCAATGGTCTTCCCTGGATTGAAGCTCGCGAGAAGCAAGAGCCAGATCAAGATGATCGAAACGCCAGAGACAGGTAGGGCGACGGCGAACCAGCCGAGCCAATCCAACGACGGGTCCATCTCCTGAAGCGCGATGAGGTTCTGTGGCGAGGAAATTGGAGAGCTTTGGCCACCGATGTTTGCTGCCAACGCGATGCCAAGCTGGAAGTCCAAAGATAAGACTGTTGCCCATTGAGGTAAGAAATAAACAGACATACAATGACGCATGGCGCGAATCTGGAACCAGCCGGAAGGTTGGCGAGGATCGGCTAAAAGTTACCAGGTTAGATTGCCTTCCGAGACACAGGCCTTCTTGAGACTTACCCGAACGAGTGTAAAGCAGAGAGTTGGAGCAGCAACGTTACTACGAGATAGCATGTGATTCAGAAGCCTTGCGTGCAGGTCTCCTCGGTTTAGACTTACCTGATCCACATACTGTATAGGAAGGAACGAAACAGTTAACCCTATGTTACCAGTAAACGAGGGTGAGGACATTACCTGGCGAAGCACGAGACAAGCATGAAAGCCAGTAGCACTATACTCGGCCGTGTTCCAGCCAAGCTCAGTACGCGGGTGATCAGTATGCGGTCGATGTTAGCCTTGCTTAGTGCTGAAGCGATCGTGAAACCACCGATGAGAAGCATGATCGTCGGCGAAAACATGATCGAGAAAACGAATCTGACGAGCGCCCGATTTGTCATTCAGTAAGTGACGAGGCTAAGAACGGCGTGGAGGACGTACTTGGTAGCATCTTTAGGACTCAACCTCTCGCTTCCGTCGGCGGTCTTGACCACGCGCAGCATGACGACGAGCAAGGGGACCATCATGCTCGTTACGAACAACGGTATTGCTTCGGTCGCCCACAATACCGTCGCGAAGCATAATATGGCGAAACAGCGATTCGCCGCTTCGCCCTCGACCATGGGGAAGGTCAACAGCAGTCCAAAGACCACCAACGCAGCGACCAGAGATATTCCCTTTGAAGTGATGGAGAATCTTCCGACGGGCGTAGGAACAGCTAATAGCGGCTCTTCCTTCGTGTCGATCGTTCCGCCAAGTGCTTTGACCTGACCATCGCTCTCGCCGCGTCGTTCACGGCCGATCATCTGCCGCCACACGGTGTCGCGCTCCCAGACGATCTACAGTAAAGAAATGCGTAAGCTTGGACGCGATAGCATCGACCTTGCATCGCTTTTGGGACGTACCTGTTCCCGCTGGTGTATCTTGAGCTGCTTCGTCGCCGCCGAGATGCTGCCACGAGTCACGCATCGAGCGTATAATTGGATGATGTCACTAACGGCTTGCGATAGGCGGTCCTTGGTTTCATTTTGGAATGGATACGCCAACTCGACTTTGCCGTGCATATAGCTATCTTTAAGCTTAAAAAGGCACCATGCACGTCAGCTTTGGGATACATTTTGAAGTCCAGTGTGACCTACCGTATTCATCGTCACTTTCTCGTACCTGAGAGCACAGCGTCAGTATCTTATTCGTAACTCAGGAGGTCGAAACCACTCACTTCTTGAGCACTTTCCGGAATCCGGTTTGGTTGAGCTCAACATAAGACCGTAAAGACGTTGCGGAAATATACAGAGTCGTTATTCGCCTCTTGAAGAGCATCCGAGTGTCTAGCGCGTAGTCTGTTCTTGCTGTCCATATTGTCTCGGGCTCATCCGACGTGACCCCCATGAAACGAAAGACTTGTTCCAGAGGCGTTTTCGGAGCATCCCGGGGGGACGTCTCTCGGCCAGCGGAACTGTTGGCTCGGCGCCGGTTTAACGAAGGCACACTAGCCTCGATGTCGTAGTCGAAACTTCCAGCGCTAGACCTCCGGTCTGGGATCCTCCCGCCATCTAATATGTGGGGAGAGGATTTAGCGAGGCAAAGTTCACCGTAGCCTGTGAAACCCTTTCGCACCTGATGCAGATGACGCCTTTCTCCTTCGCTGCTTTGAAAGGTCTCTGCTAACGCTTCTGTTCGTGGTCTCGTCGTCGTCGTCATCCTCATCCTCATCCGTTCCGTCTTCGTCGCGGTACGGCTCGTCCACTAGGCCCTGCTCCTCCGTCTGCTCTACCAACTGCCTCACCTCCTCTAGTTCGTCCAGCACTTCCTTCTCCTGATGAGTATAGAAGTTGACGATCTTCTCAAGCTCACGGTCGAGTAGCGGGATGAATATGTCGTTTCCGGAAACATGTTGCCCAGCGAGTAAACCTGCTCGTTCGACGTCACCATGATGCCCATCTCCGGCTTCGGTCTGGGCTGCAATGTCGTATATCTTCTTCTTTAACGCGGAATATCTGAAGGGGCGCAACGCAAAAGAGGTGCACCCAGTGGGTCCAGAACGAACGTGCGTGTTGCGATCAGCCAATCGTTATTTCGGGCCACTTGCGATAGTCTTGCAAAGGGGAAGCGATGAGAACGCACGCAATATACTCGTCCCACCAGTCTGAGACGGCATTGAACTTGAGCGAGTTACTGTCAAAGGAAAGATTGCTTTAGCGTTGACATCCGACTTGCCAAGGTTACCAGTCCCTACCTAAATTTCATGGCAAACTTGGGATTGAGAGCAAGTTGCGGTTTTCCAAGATAATGAGAACGGCGCAAAGGACGTAGTGGGATACCCTCTACCCTTTCACTTGCGCCTTGGTTGCGAGGTGGTAGTAGACGAGAAATGGAGCCGAATAGCGTTGAATCCAGTCTGTGTGACCAATTGTGTGGTAGGTCTCCTTCGAGACGCCGCACACTGTCAGCGCGCCAATAACGTGGCTGCGTTAGCATGTGAGCACCCCCTTAGAAAGTAGACTTGGATTACGTTATAATGGCCCCTCGGTTCGCTTCGCCTTACAAGGCAAAAGAGCTTAAAAAAAGCGTCCATCATGTGGATATTAAGCGTGATCATTTTTTTTGCTTTGCTACAGTACGTCTCCGTGCGTATCGATATACTGCATGAAGTAATATACGAAGAGTGTGAAATGGGTTGGGGGGAGTGGTTTGGACAAGAAAGATTCGAAAGGAGACGAAAGAGGGAAAAGCTAGGAGCGCAGAGACAACCAGTGTTCTCTATGCGCAGGGAGGGTCGGGTAGGGGAGAATGATACAGTTTTCTTTATATGAGGAAGAGGATCGGGAGGGAATAAATACCGAGTAGCAGATGATGAGAAAGTGGGGGAGGAGGGAGATTTTTTTTCCCAATCTTTGCAGGGATAAGGGCAGGAATGTCCGTCAATACAACTTGATCCGGGAAAGGAAAAAATAACCAGATACGAAAAAGAAGGGAAGTGAGAGTGAAACCAAAAAAAGAGTCCATCGGGCGAGGAAATTCGAGGGAGGGAGAGAGAGCGCCTGTTTCGCCGGGGTCGGAGCCTTGTCGAGGCGGTCACATCCGTCGGACCCCTCTCAATAGTGCCGATGAAGTCGCATGAATAGGGTCCCGAGTTACTGTGAAGGGGGAAAGAAATTCTACCATTGCCTTCCACCTCCTCCAGCAAATCTAGGAGGATACTGCGGTCCCGGGGGACGCAGGAAAGAACTTTACCACTGCCGCCCACTTCCTCCTCTTGCAGTAACACTAGGATGATACTGCGGTCCCGGGGCAGCAGTAGGTGGCTGACCCGTCCACCTCGGGTCCGCCCCGCCCTCCCTTCCCCGCGGATCACCCCCACCGCCGTACTGATAACTCGCGTCTCCGTAGTACGTCGGCGGTCCGGGAGGGTACGCCGGAGTCTGCTGCTGCTGCCCTCCTCCACCGCTGTACAAAGGCTTGTAGGATTCCTCCCTTGATCGGGACGGAACGTCGGCAGGTTCGTCCAAGCGAAGACGGCGAAGCACAGCAGAAGCGTCCATATCGGGCTTATCCCCGCCTTGCAAAGACGTTATAGGCGGTAAAGAGAACCCTTGTGGGAGCGAGGGCGGTTGCTGCTGAGCCGGGCGAGGCAAGTCGATCGTGGATATCGGCGGGAGGTCGTATCGCGTGTCCCGCACTGGAGAACGATGTCTGCTGCGTTGCGGCGGCGGTGTGGAGGATGTAGAAGGTAACTGCGCGGCGGTGTACTGGTCTTGCCTGGGAGTGGCTAAAGGCTGCGCCGGGGGACCAGGTGATCGAGAAGAAGGTGGGTACGGGGCGTATCGATGTCTGCTGCTCGAACTGGACGAAGGATTCCGACTGAGATCCGCTTCCTCCCCATACGAGTATTCCTGATACTGTCGCCCTCCATAGCCACTTTGACTCGCCGTACCGGGCCCAGGAGCCGATGTGGGCATAGCCTGATAATAACCCTGATAATACGGCTGTTGTTGTTGTCCGCCTTCGTATCCAGCAGCACCCGCCGCGGGTGAGGCGCTATCGTAGGGACTCTCCGTGCTCGTCACAGAACTTGGAGAGTAAGGATGGCTCCGGTACGCAGTCGAATCGCTGCTCGTGTTGTTTTCGGATCCAGCTATCGGGGTGGATGCTGTGGTGGCAGCAGGCGTAGTTGTGTACTTCGATCGCTTGCCCTTTCGACCTGAGCTGGGGATGACTTGTCCATAGCCAGGTTGATCCGGTGCGAGACAAGTATCCGGGAAAGTGGGGCTAAAGTTGGCATAAGAATCAATCCGAATAGAACGAACGAAGAAAGAAGAAGGGGTGGGGGGTCCAAGTAAGTCCGCCGGAACCGTCGAGAACAAAAGAAAGAAAACTCCCAACCCACCCGAACAAGGGCACCAAGTCGTGTCTTATAGGCCATGCAACCCTGATCGACAAAGAAAGAATTTTTTAATTGTCAGTTCTTTTTTAAACTCCAAACGGGAATCGTTCCGAAACAAAGTTAATGCGGGCAGAATCCGACACTCACCGTCGTGCGAGTCTCAGAGCGACCTACGCGTGGGGTGCACCGCGCCAGGTACCAAAAAAGGCAGGAGCGTGGTCAGTCCACGGTAACGACCTCGAAATTTCGAGAACACCACCACATCCTCTCTTACCTCGTAAGGTAGCCAAGTACCTTGGATTTTCAAGTAACCGCCTCTTACTCTCCGAATCTGAGAAGCGAGTTCCGGCTGGGCTTCGACCATTTTGACGATATCGGCTGTTTCCCAGAACAGAACGAGCGACCACAGCAATTAAGGGTGTATATTAGCGTGAGTGAATTTTCGGGGAAGAGAGGGGAGCAAGGGGGAAGGTAGCGTAAAATGGAAGGAACGAGGATCGGGGCCTTACCTTTGGAGTTTCCGAGCGCTGTTGAGAGCCCGAAAAGGGAGTCACGAGTTTAAGGATCGGGATGGATGGGGAAATACGGTTTTCGGTTGTGTGGGTGTGGCAGGGCGGGCGGGGGAGTAGCCGCATCCGCACATAATGACACGGTGTGATCGGAGGCGAAAGAGAGAGAATTTTGGTTTCGAGGTTGGTTCGTTTTTGGTGGGGCGGCGGGCAGAAGACCAGAGAGAGAAGAGAAAAAAAAGGGTTATGGAGTGTCAGCGACTCAAGTTCCATCCGCGGGCGCTCATGACAAAAAAGAACGCCGAGAGCCCGGTGCAAATGGTAAGCGCGTCAAAGCTGAGAGCGAGAGATTCGTATTTCCTTGTTCTCCCTTTCCTCTCTCTTCGGAAAGATCTCGACTCCCCGGTGAGAGTGCGGGGATATTCACAGGTTCTGTGTGGTGTGGAAAAGCGTACTAACCTTTCCAGATTCCAGTCCAGAGCACTGGAGAAAGAAACGAGAAGAACGGTAGTCAGCATAAAACTAACTCTGACGAGTCTTTTCGGCATACTAGAGAGGAAGCGAAGGGAAGGAAGAGGGGAGATAAGGCTGTCCCTCCTCCCTTGCGATAGAGAGGAGCCCGCCGAGTAAGGGAGGAAAGTGTAAAAAGAAACGAGACATACCGAATCCGTCGTCTACGTCCATCATGATCCACTGGTTATTCAGAGGATACTCGTACACCGGGCTGTGTGAAAACAAAACCAATGGGAGAGAGAGTCAGCATGAGTACATTCTCTCGTTCTCGCCTTCAGTTGACGCGCGCCGCGGAGGAGGCAGTTGTGCCGGCATGCGTGGATGACCGAGGGGGGTGCACACACACACGACGACGCCGTCATCGAGAGATAGTGGACGTGAATACTGACACATAGCCTCTTGGGTCTGTGCTGGTGATGTAACGGCCTTTGGTAACACGGTGGGTTGGAGTGGTGTAAGGATGAAACTTGCTAGCGGTTGGAGGCGACGATGAGGCGGAGGATTCAGGCATGACAGAGGACTAATAATGCGACGGTAATTGCAATATGTGGTTTTTAGCGTTTGCTTTGGAACACGGATCGGGGGATCCGAAGGTGAGGTGAGCGGGAAGTTTTGCTTACCTGTCTTGAGGCTGATGGGTCGTCCATGGTGGTGGTTGAGATGGTGAGGATAGGAGAGGGAGAGAAGGTGTTAGAGGAGGAGAGGGAAGGGGAAAGGAGAGGCGTTAAAGAGAGAGGGAGGGAGAGGATTTTAGCGGAGCGCGAGATGGAGACCCAAGGGAACGGAGCAGACCCAAGTCCCTTTTATTTTATTTTTATTTTCCAAACGGTATTTTCTTTTTTCTGGGTTGGATTTCATTGCGCACGATCATCATTCGAAGCCTCAGGAAATTGGGTAACGTGGCTTCCACGGCTTGTTGCGATGATCCTTAGCTTTGTCTTCCATGCACTCACTGCTCCTACTCTCGGTCCCTTGCCAAACGAAATTTAACCCATCCCGCTTTGCAATTATTCACCGCAAAACAATTCGGTCTCCTCATCCTCGGCCCCCGTTCCGCCCTCTCCTCTCAAGGCCCACCACCTCGAGTCTACTCCCACCACTACCTCGGCGCCTCCCGCTCGCCACGCAATCAAAAAAAAAAAAAAGGTCCAGCGGATCCCGCGCACACCCCCGCGCCTACACACCCACATGCATTGCACGTATATGTAAACAAGCGCAGTTGTTACCCGAGATAATCGGGGGGTGGTTACCCCAATGGAATGAAATTCTTCGACCACACCTCCACTTTCACCTCCCCTCCACAGCTGAGCGTCAAAATCATATTACGATGGGGGATTGGGGGGATAGGCACCGGGAGCAATCTTCCCCCCTTCACGGCGACACGACCTGTTTCGGGAATATACGGTACCGCAGTAAATCGCTAACCCCCCTGCTCGTTTCATCATCGTGGCTCCGAGCGTTTGTTTCGAGTGGGCGTGATGTGTTGGTGGCTTTTTTTAACATGCCGACGGCTCACACTTTTTCGGTCCTCGGTCCCAATCAATGGCCACCCGATACACCGAGTGATGTCGTGTTCGCCATGGGTAACTCGGAACACCGGATTGCCGGTTAATATCTCTCATCCACTAATTGCACATCATGACGAGTATATCCCGCGCAACACACTTTATGTCTGGAGAGCCCGCTCCGGCGATGAATTGCCCTTGGCCTCGAATACACAATCAAAACTTATCCTTACCTTGTCTTCTGATTCCTTTCTATTTCTTTTTCGGTCTCTTGCCGAGTCAAGGGTCTTCATGTTGAGACCTAGGGTTTGCCGTACCATGCCGCTTCAGGGCAAGGCCAGTGCGTTGGGAGGGGTCCAGACGCCCCGACTGAAAGGAGTTGGTGTCAAGTGAGTGGGTTAATACGTCGATCAATGCCCCGTCCCTCTGGTCCGATTCATCGCGCAATTGTCGATTATTACAACACATACAAACTTTTCCCTAGGTCTCTCGAGACTGCGGATTACAATACACCGACCGACCTTGGACCTGGATGTCTCAGTAACCGCGTCCGGGCCTGGAAAGGCTCAACAATGCATCCGTCCCAATCTGGTTCAAGCGGCGGAAAACAAAAAAACGTCCCCGGCTTTCGAATAGGAGCTACGTAGATAATCAGATAAAAGGCCAAGAAGAAGTCCCGCAGTAGCTCAATTAGCGTTTTATTTATTGCCCGTCCAAATCCCCGTTTCCCGATCCTTGCCCCCGCCCCGGTCATAAAGCCCACGCCGTCGTCCACGAATCATTGAATCATCATGACATCGTTAAGCTACCTAGCTAGGAAGTGTGCCTTTCTTCTCCTGTCAAAAAAACTCGGCGATAAATAGGGCTGAATGGAGCCGGGCGTCCTCGAAGGGAAGGGTGGAGGGTGGAGGAACTCGTGAGCCTCCGAGAGACCTGAGGAGATAATCTCCGCAGTGGTAACTAGCTACTAAATGTTCGTTGTTTCGACGTCAACTCCTGTCTCCTTTCCGTTCCGGCCCGGGTCTCCCCTCGTCCCGGCTTTCCGGCCCATCCACGGGGAAGAAACATTCGTCCTCGTTCGTCGTTGTCGTGGCTGGCCCGTACCTCACGCGTCCGTCCCTTCCCGCCGGTAAATCTCTTATTGGCCTCTGATTGCCTTTTTGGTTCATCCGACGCAGGCAGTTCATCCGACTGGCTAGTCTTCTAGATGACTGTTGAGCCTTTGGTCTTTTTCTGCTTTAGTGGCCCTTTCGAGCCTAATGGAGCACAAAGAACCAAAAAAACCGTACTCTCGGATAAACACCCCTCCATCCCTTAATCAGATTTACTTTATATGGAGAAGCATCCGATCGAGGACGGAGGAGCGAGACGAGACGAGGCTGATGACTTTGAGAGCGGGCAGCTGAGAGATTGGAAGGTTATAATTCCCGCTAGCTCCCTCGATCGCTCAATCATCACATAAAAATACCTCGTCGCCTAGACACCCTCCTCTCCGTCGCGCACATACACTTTTTAGCCTGTCGACATGTCACAAGATCCCGAAAACGCCTCAGCCAACATCCTTGATAGGTTTTCCATGAAAGGGTGCGTAGTCTATACCATCCACAGGGAAGAGAATCTCCGAGTCGTTCTTCGGGTCCGGGCAATCCCCGAGGAGCCCTCGCAAAAGCACGCAACTAGCTTGCAAAGCTTGCGGCAAACTCTCTTTTTTTTTCATTTGGGGAAATCGCGCGAACGGGGGCGCCGTACGTACGTAAAAACGTGATATGCTAACCGACAGTCTAATTCTAACAGAAAAGTCGTCGCCGCCACCGGAGGCAAGTCATCCCTTCCCCTCGCACTCAAAAAAACCCTTGCGAGCACCGGTCCGAACATCCTAAAACATTCCTCATTTTCATTTGAGCCTAACCTGAAAACCCTCAACTTTGTTCTTGTTACACTTTGAGCAAACGTCTCTTTACCCCAGACTTTTTCCCCCCTCGAACCCCTTGTTGTCTTCTTCGGTCCTGAACAAAAAAAACCTTCTCTCTCCATGTCTCGGAACATCATCTTCACATGCATATGTGCGCCGAGCTTGATGACTGATATACGCTTTGCTATGTTGCAGGCGCACGTGGGTTGGGCTACGAAATGATCCGAGGTTTTTGTCAAGCCGGCGCCAAAGCCGTTGGAATCCTCGACGTTCTCGTCGACGTCGCCGAAGAGTCGATCAACTCGCTCAAGAACGAGTTTGGCGTTCAGGCTTCTTTCTACAAAGTGGTGAGTTTTTCTATCTTTTCAAAAACGTGTCGTCGTTTCTATTTTAGATGGGCTTACGGCGCCTCTGACAAACGCCCTTAGGACGTCCGAGACTATGATGCCGTTGAACAAGCGGTCAACTCCATTGCACAAGCGTATGGATCCATAGATGTTATGCTGTGCGCCGCTGGGGTTGTGGATAACATCCCAGCCGAGGGTGAGTGTGCTATCTTGTCCATGGATTCATCGATACTTTCCATGTTTGAACAAATTTTCCTCTTCCGTTTCCGCGTATTCTAGACTACCCAATCGACAGTAAGTTTTCTTTGTCATCGCCACTAAGCACAGCGGCTAACGATGACGCTCACCGGGACCAGAGTTTGTCCGAGTACGTACACTTGACCGCATCCACCCATCCACTAGCCGCTTGTCGCCTAACAGCGCCGCCCACCCACACATTCTTTTTCCGTATACACAGGTTATGGAAATAAACCTCAATGGAGTGTATTATGGCGCTCGAGCGGTACGTTTGTCATTCCAGAAATTACACACAAATCCGCTCGAGGAACGATTGCACCAACTTTGGGCCCCTTTTCCTTGAAACAGGCTGGCAAACAGATGATTGCTCAAGGTAAAGGCGGATCCATCATCGCCATTGCGTCAATGTCAGGTACGTGTTATTACCTGATCTCCGGCTAGATCAGTTCATCCCTCGTTCACTCACCTTCAATCTCGGCGAAATCGGTGCACTGCACGCTTTGCCATGCTTACTCTGTCTCTGGCCCGTAGGACACATCGGTTAGTAAAAACCATGTCTCTCCCCGAGCGTTCGTTATAGATTAACCTCGAGTGTGGACGGTTTCTCGACGGCCTGGAATTCAATTTATTGTTTCAGTCAACTACCCTCAACCTCAATGCGCGTACAACGCGAGTACGTATTATCTTTGTCTCTCGTCCACACTCCGAATTACGATCCGCAGCTAGTGGAACTAATTCAATTTCTTTTGTTTCACCCTCATCACGTTTTTGTCTCCGACGTACACCTATCCAGGCAAAGCAGTGCGTCTTACTACTTTGGTTTCTCCGACCCGAGATCTCTCGGGGAACCATCTATCAAAAACACAAGCCACACTAAACCGTATTTTCTCTGTCTGTTTTTCCAGGCGGTCATCCAACTCTGCAAGAGCTTGGCTACCGAATGGGCACAACACCGAATCCGTGTCAATACGATTAGCCCAGGATATATGTACGTACTATTTCCGTGTAAGACGGAAGTCCCCGGAGCGAGCGGGACAGAGAGACATGCTCACATGCAATCCTACGTTTCCGCGCGTATCTAAACGGAACGACCCTCCAACAACAAACCCGTTTCCCGTCAATCTTCGCCCGATAATGAATGTGTCTTTCTTTATTTCCCTCTCTCTGGATCTGCACCTTCGTTCACATTCTACCATTTATCCGAATCGGGCGCGTTATGTTCGCGTTCTCGCAGGGATACGGACTTGAACAAGAAGGTGAGTCCAAAGTAATCGCTTCTATATTCCACTCGCATACGCCGGCGTCATTCCTTTATCCAAGCACTTTACACACCCAAAAGCCACTTCCCCGGCCTTCCTCCCTTCTGGGTGGAAGTAGCTAGGTTAGGGAATAAATCCCTTTAGCCCTCCCGAGGCTTTGCTTGGGTTTTTTTCCCTTCCCACTTCCCTAGAAAGGAGGCCGTCTTACTGTACAAGCAAACAAGCCTTCGGCACCACGGCTTAACCCACTCTCCGATGAACGAGGACCGTCTTTCTTTATCCTGTTCATTCTTTTGTTAACCGGATCCTGAACTTTACTGACCACAACAAAATCCTCTCTTTCACTGCCGTGTTTTCTCTGACTGGCCCGCGACCAATCGCTCGGAACCCATGGACGAAATTCCCTCAACTTCTTCCTTCGATCGTCCGACTGAACCTCCAATACCTGTCCATCGCTTCGCCCACGCAATCCCTCGGCTTTCTTCTTCCCTTCGGATTCGTTCCGTCCACTGCCTAATCGTTTTCTCGCCTCTCCTCGGTCGACGTCGCTCTTCATTCCTCGACCTCGGGACCCCCAATCCCACTCCACTCTCTTCTCTCAATTATCTTGCCATTTTCTGTTTCTCTTTGGGCGACTGTGACGGTGTCGAAATTTCGAAACCCGTTCCCGACGGCAACTCTCTTGTCCAATTCCTCCTAATCCCTGGACCACGCATGCACGCGCGCGTTACAGTTCGACCCTGCGATGAAGGCTCAGTGGTAAGTGTCATTCCCGTTTTTGCGTCGCCCTTTTGCTTCCATGCTCCGCAACCAAAGAACTTCAGCCCGCTCGTGATGGATTCCATCTATGAAACTTCGCTTGTCCGGGCCGTTGTCATTTCATTTCTAGTCCTGCGTGACGCGATGGGGCCAGGTCATGCATGTCTTGGGTCGATGGCGGGCTGGCTGACTGGCTGGCGGCGGCCCGTAGGCAAAGCTAAACCCAGAAAGTTGTGGCCCATCTTTTCCCTCACCTCCCGCCTTTCTCGACCCTTCAGTGATTTGAATGAAGCCTAGTGTCTTCGACTTGATTGGCTTCGTTTGGCGTTCGATGTATCTGTTCCTCGCTGGGTTCGATATTCTCCGGGGATTCGCCTTCCCGTCGTCATTGCATGGCTTTTTTCGACCCTTGCCCATTCCCTTCTTTCGGAATGGAATGCCGGACTGACCGCACTCTTGTTTCTGTTTCTTCCACATTCATCAAACGACGAACGCCCTCAGGCGAGAGAAAACACCTCAAGGGAGATTAGGTCAAATGGAAGAACTCAATGGAGTCGCCCTCTATCTCGCTTCGTGAGTATCCTTGGTCATCCTTATCCCCATTCCCGGCCCTCCCTTGGTACGATGCACCGCCCACTCGGGACCCATATCCCGAACGACCGGTTGTCCGACTCAACACTCCCCCAACCCACAAATCGGCTTTTTATCGCCCCTCGACCCACGTTGCTCTTGCGTTTCGCTTCGCTCGTCCTGAAATCGGGGTTCGACCTTCGACCACGCTTTGTGGCGGGCCTTCCTGATCGACCCTTCGCCACGCGCTCCGGGCCCTTGCGTGTCCTTCTGTCTCTCGCCCGCATCTTCACCCCTTCCCCTCCCCTTGCAATTACGATTTCGTAAATTTGCCCTTGAGGACGGAGAGGGGAGGAAGGGTTAACGAAATCACCAGACTTGGGCTGTGCATTCCCTTCTTTTGTGCCTCTCATCTGACTGACGATCACTTCTGTCTTGCGCATCATTAGGGACGCAAGCACGTTCACAACTGGCTCGGATATCCTCGTAGATGGGTGAGTGCAGGTCCCACGAGACAACTTCCGTCTTTTTATCCATGATATAGTTGATTTGTGATGGGTTGAGCGTCGAGCCTTTTTTTCGGGGATCGCCCTATCGTTCGCATCGTCGAGATCCTTCCGCTGACCTATCCCTTTTCAGAGGCTACACTTGCTGGTGAGGCATATCGGGAAAGAAAGGCCGATACCTTGGAAGTCTAGAAGACGCTTTTTTTGTGTCATACCAAATGAAATTGAATTGGATCATGCCCGAATCGAGCTGAGCACCATGCTTTGCGGTCGGATGTTTCCAATGCCCGTTGATCGAGGCAGCATGGAGAAAAGACGCAAAACCCATTCGCACTCTAAAAGCAGTTAAGCGAAATTCTAATCCATCGAGGAACAGAAGACGACGAAGTAGCGATAATGACAAAAAAGTATTTCGAAATAAGCTGAGCTAATTAGGATGAGGCAATCAAAAAAAAAAAGGTAACTGGAACCGATAGCATCTAACACACTTGTCTAAAAGAAACTTCTTGGCGAGGGATGTCAAAGGATGAGGGACCAGGGCCCACATGTCTCTGTTGGGCGCATCAAAAATCATCCTCCGCAGGCACCCCAGTCCCAGTGGCGGCGGCCAACCGACGCAAGGCCTTCCGGACTTTCACCGAATCCTCTCCGACGCCGGACGTGTAAACAACCTGGACGGTCTCGAACCCGTTGAACTGGCTCGCGGCACAGATCGTGTAGGCGCCCATATTCTCCCATCCGAGCCAGTCGTCGACTTGGAGGTTGGAAGGGAGCTGGGTGATGGGGGACACGCAGTCGATGGAGTCGCAGGTCGGGCCCCAGACGCTGCTGGATTCGAGGACCACCCCAGCAACAGTCTTCTCCTTGGGCGGCACGACGGGCGCGAACGATCGTCCGTTGGTTAGGACATAAGGGTGCAGGACTTGGTGGTCGAACATGATGCAATTGAACGAGCCGTATACGCCGTCGTTGATGTAATCTAGGGAAACGGCACCAATTAGAGTAAGCTACCGAGCTCCGGTCCGACGCCAATATAATTAAAGGAACGCCACTCACACATCACTTTCGGTTGCTGCTCCTTCTCCCCCTCGTCTGGAGACGTCACAGCGGCGCACCTGTCCTCACCAGGGGCGGCTCTCCGTGCAATGATGTTGGTCGCCAACGTAAACGCCGTGGACACGAAGAACCTTCCTGGCTCCGCGATGATCTTGAGGTTTTCCCGGTTTGGGAAGTATTTTTCAAGCGCAACAGAGAGGACCGCGGCGGTACACTCAAAGTTCGCATCCTCGAACCCTCCTCCGACGTCCAGGAAATTGAAGTCGTAACCAGCCTCCTTTCCCATGTCAAACGCCATACGGGCGCGCATGACAGCGTCAGCAAAGGCGTTGGAATCGTAACACCCGCTGCCGACATGGAAGCTCACGCCAATAACATTCAGGCCCAACTCTTTAGCCTTGGCGAGGAGGGGTGGAACTGTCACCAGCGGAGCCCCAAACTTGAGTCCAAGACGGCACAAACTCTTCGAGTCGTCGGTCAGGATGCGAATGACAAGCTCGGCACCGGGGTGCCCACGCGCAATTTTGTGGAGTTCGTCCATATTGTCGAATGTCATCTTGTGAACTCCGGCGCGTGCGGAATGGCGGATGAAGGATATGGCCTTGCATGGGTTGGCGAAGATGATGCGGGAAGGGTCGACGTTCCCAACTTCGAGGACTGACTGGATCTCCCCATGCGAGGCGCAGTCGAAGCCGGTCCCGAGAGCAGCCAACAGTCTGATGACCAGAGGTTCAGGATTGCACTTGATGGCTATGAGAATAAGTCAATTAGCCTCATATGGTAGGCGTCCTGGGAAGAAACCGATTTCACGCACCATAGAAAGGCTCGATGCCAGGCAAGCACTGCTGCCATCTTTCGAACTGCCTCAAGACCTCGCTCAGGTCTGCAACCATGAACGCCCTTTCAGCATCGGCTTGATGCGCGTCGGCAGATGCCCAAGCACGTGCGATGCCGTTGCGGATATGTTCCGCGGGATATCCTTGGAAGACTGGCGGCAAATCAGCGAAGATGGCATCGTCGTCTTCTGCTTCATCGATGACCGAGCTCGACTCGGATGATACTGGGGTGAGAATGGGAGCCGGAGGGCAGTGGAAGAATTTGTTGGAGGGTGAGACTGAGACCGAGAGCAGGGCTCTGGCGGTTGTAGTGAACTCCTCGTTGGCACAAACGAAATCGCTGTTGGACGAGAGAGTGGGCTGAGCCGGGATGAACTGGATTTGAGCAGCCATTTCAGAAGACTGGTTTTTGGTGGAAGAGTTAGATTCGACTTCGTCTAGTGAAGCCGAAAGTCTGCGATGAGGGATGTCTGCCAGTTGGCTAGAGAGATTGGCCGGCTGTTGACGCCGATTAAGATACGCTGTTTGACTTGTTCGGACGACCGACAAGGATCCTTTTTGGCTCTTGGATTGCTCCCGACTACCGAACGAAGACCGCCCCGGAGGAGCGGCACGAACGGTAAGAAGGGACGACTTTCAGCAGCGGCGGGGTCCTCGCGCCCTTAAGCGAGGACAAGGATAAAGGGAGTTGGAGCTGGGGTTTTGAGAGACGCGACGTCGAGGATATCGACTTTAGTTATTGTTGAAGAGTGTGCTGTGCTGGTTGCGGTTAACGGAACTTAGGGCGGTTCGCCTACGAGGTTGGGTTAGCAACGGTGTGGTGTGAGGACGACAACACGGCTCACCTCGAACGGAGGATGTCCACCTAGATGCCAAGAAACCACAAGAGAGCCAAAGTTAGTCCAACAGGTCCCGGCGCTGCTACAGGAGCCAGACATGGACTGACTCGAGGAATCTCAGACGGAAATCGTCAACTGTTTTGTCTGCCGGAATCGTGGGCAAGTGCTTTTGAGTACCAGGGAAATGTCGACCTCAGCGAGGGTGGGTCGACCGTACGCAGCGAGGAGTGGTGGTTGGGGGTGAGGGGGAGATGGGGGGAAGATGGATGGCAGCAGGCGATGCGGTCCAGCCTAAAATTCGATGAGCTCTCAGGACCTCACGTGCAACGAGCAACAGCTCCGCCTCTTTCGCCCCTCCGATAGGCTCGAATCCACTGACGCAACAACACGCTGCTCACCCCAGACAAGGCGGGGCCACGCTCTCTCTCACACTCAGCACCCGAACGTTCTATAGTTGTAGCTGTTTACGACATCCCATCTACAAGTCGGCCTTGACCCCCTCAAATTCCCCAGTCTCGATGCTCTCTTTCAGAATATCCAATCCACCGAACAGCTCCCCTTTGACGATGATCTGAGGGAACGTCGGCCAGTCGTTCAACTTCTTCATCCCTGCACGTCACCATGGAGAGCGTCAGAATGTGTTCAGAGCAGTCCCGAACCCCAACGACCGACCTTGGCGAACCGCCTCATCCGTCAGAATGTCAAATGACGTGAATTCCACTCCCTGTTCCCGTAGGATACCAACAGTCTGGCGAGAGAATCCGCAACGAGGAGCATCCGGAACTCCTTTCATGAACACTACGACTGGGCTCTTATTCATCAGCTCCTTCATTCGCGCGTTCAGCTCCTCCTCCGTTTCCTTCTTCTCCTCGACAGCACCCGGAACTGCAGCAGCTCCGCCTACATCTGCAGGCGGTGCAGCCGGAGCTTGTTCGGTCTTGCTGAGAGCCGGTGGCGTTGTGCGGGCATATTGCTCAACCGCAGTCTTCAGGCCGCTGGCATCGGCGCCTGTGAGTCGTTTGAGCAGCGTGTGTCCCTTTTCACGAGGTATGAGACGGAAATAGCCGTAGAGGTGTATGAAGAACGCACTCTAAGCAGGACAAAGGTCGGAACTGCCTCGACATCGAACGACTCTGCTATGTCAGACAGGATTTCGGCTTCGATCTGACCCAATCGTCAGGTTTCATCGATTAGCTCGATCCGAAACTGGCGACTCACTGAAAGCACCAAGACGCTCTCATTCTTCTTTGAAAGCTCCTTCACCACTTCGTTCATCTGTTTGCAGGGTTCGGCCCATGGTGCCCAGAAGCTGAGCAACGACGTCCTTTCTAGATCCTTCTCCATTAAAGACTTGAACTCTTCGACAGACGATACTTCATGATAGTTCGAGGTGGCCATTACTGAGTACAATTTTCGGGATGTGGTGAATGCAACTAAGGAGGTAATCGGAAAACTCGGGTGAGTGCGCTTCGGAATTGCGCCAGAGTGGCACACGGTTTTTATCAGATAATAATATTTGTCAGCCACTTGTCCGACCAATCGGGCACAACATTAGATGGTGCTCTGCTAGGCACGACAGTCGATCTTTGAACAACTACTGAGGAACAAGACACGCTACCCATGACTAGCTAACCAATTCTCTGCGCGCTCGAGGAGGTCTGGCTTGTTCCCAGCCACAGATAACGCCTTGGACTTCAGGAAAGCTTTGAGCTGGGCAACCGTCAACTGCGGAAGAGAGTCATCTCAGCTGCTTCTCCGTTGCTCGAGGTAGAGATGCAGTAAATCTCACCTTGTTTATGCGACCGTCGTTATAAAAATCGCGGACGTGCATTTCGTCAAGCGCCCCGGAGTCATCCTACAAGAACGGAACAGCGGGGGTGAGTTCGCCTGTACCGAGAGCCACAGTCGAAGAAGCAGCTGGCTCACAGCCTTCCTCTTCGTTCCAGTGGTTGCACTTTTCTTCACAGGCACGACGATAATATTCGCTTCTGGGTCTTCTTCCAAGAGTTCCTTCCACTCCTTCATCGGCTCCCCAGCCCTCTTGTGAATCATTTCGTAATTTGGCACCGTCGTATCCACATACTCTTCCGGGTCAAACGCCTCGTTGAACGCCGTTGCTTGCAATTGACCGTAATGAAGACCGAGACCTATGCAAGTTCGAGAACCAGAACCCGGAATAGCGCCGTTTCAATAATGCCGCAAACACGCGACCGATGGTGCAGACAGGAGGGCCCGGATAAGCGTGCAGGGTTGATGGATGGGAAGAGGAAGAGAAGCTAGTGTCAGGATCGGGGTCGCCTGTTTCTTGATCACAGGCGGGCAGTACGAGTGACAAGCCGAAGATTTTGCCCACACGAACCTGGATTGAGATAAGTGTCTGGAAAATAGCCTTGCCCTTTGAGCGTTAGCTTCTCGATTATTTTACATGCAATATCCGTTTGTTCTTCGGCGGCTGAGAACGAGAGGACAAGAATTCAATCCTGTTCGATTAATGGCGCTCATATACCACTTGTGTGGCGGTAATTTGCCTTACCTCCTCTTAGTTCCCCCAGCTCCGGCGCTCGAATGTCATCGGCGAAAGGAAGAGTGATCACATGGAAGCCAGGTGGAACCTGTTGCCCTTGTTCTGTCACCTTCTCTGCCTACGAAAGATAGGGACGCATCGTTCGGTGCGGATATGGAAATTAATTCCCCGAAAAGCGCAAGGGGCCAGAATCCCATTCAGTTCGTGGCCCAGCCTAATATCGGAGAATTCTTACCTGCGGAAGCAAAACAGCGAAAACCGGAGTCGACGCTCGCCTTGCTAAAAACCGGACCAGAGCGACCTTGTCTCGGTTTATCGTTGCTTTAAGCAACGCATTAAATGTACGGGTGCTACCCGAGTAGACCTACACCAACCCGTGTTAGACTTCTCCTTGTTGTCTGAGGCCCTCGGGAAAATCCAACAGACCGATTCGTCGGGATAGATAAAGTAAGCGTGCTTTAGTTGATCCTGGAATCGAAGCGAATCTCTGTCTTTGAAGCCAAGTATCTTGATACCTGAAGCCGTCGAAACCGACTCAATCTATTTGCGGACCACGATGAGACCCGAAGGCGCAAACGAACCAGGTTCAACACTAAGAGTCTTGAACTCCTTAATCTGTTCGGCTGTAAATAATGCCGGCTTTTCTACGGTGAGAGCGGCGAAACGTATGACATATCCTTGCAATCTTACCTGCCGATGAGATGTCGTCTTGGCTGGCCCTGCTTCTTCCTCCTCCTCGACAGGGGCGGACGTTCTCATGCCGAACATGAGTTGATCCTTTTCAATTTCTATCTGCTGCTCCTAATAAACGAGAAACGAAACACAGTCCAATGAGTTTTGGTAAACTTCAGCCGCAGGAAATACTTACGGAGTCAACAAAGGCTGTAACGGGGATGACGTCCTCCATTCGCTGCCCCATGTTAACAAATTTCTTGGTTACTCCTCGCCGCATCTCCATGACCAAGCTGTATCTGCTCGTGGCGAGCACCAGGAACCCCATGGTTCAGGATTTGCTCGGAGGCGCAGGACAAGAGCACATACCCCTTCACCCCAATGCTCAATCCTTCTCCTAGCTGAAGCGGGATGCTGAATTGAGCTCTTTTCACCGACTCACGGATGCGCATCTCCTCCTTCAGCTCATCGAATCCAGTAACGGGGTCTGGGATCGGTTCCATGGTGCCTCCTTCATAAAGGTCTGTGAAGACGTGCTGGACAAGGAAAGAACGATTTAAGAGGAATTCAACGGAAAACTATACATTGGAACCTAATCGCACCGAGTAGAATTTGGTGATGTCGAATGGCTCCGCTTTATTGCTTATGAAGAAAGGGACGACTGTTGCACCAAAATCGGTCAAGTCCTAAGAAAACTGAGGTTCAACGTTATCGGCCAAAGCAATCAAACGTGATTTTAGCTCACCAAGTACGTCCGCGAGGCCACAGAAATGTCATGCGGGTTGTTTGGAGGGGAGTCGTTATCAGTAATGAGGAAAACGCGTTTGACAGAAGTCTTGGGTGCTCTGGAGGATGTGCAAAGTCAGTCCTCGTTTTCTATGCGGAAAGATTTAAGAGCACAACCCATGTCGAAATATCCCAGTGCAGCAGCTGAACACCGTGGCCATGTTGACTTGGCGGTCTGCAGGCGCATATCTTGTCCGTAAATAGTTAGGATCGTCGTCCGCCTCTTCAATGATCGTCAGCGACGTTAAAGCAAGCCCACAACGCGGAACTCATCACTTACTTGCAATCGTGGATAGGAGAGCTTGTATCTGCGGCGCGTTTATTTGCTTGATTGTCTGAATTAGTTGGTGGTGTTCCTTCACGTTCGTTTCGCCTCCCTCCCCGTCGTCGCGGTCTTCCTGGAGTAGAAAAGAACGCGTTATAAACACCAAATCACTCAATTTCGGAGGTTACGCACAGTGTTATAAAGCAGTATGCCGACCGAGGTGCTAGGATTGAATAGGACGAGCCGCTTCTGAAGTTCGGCCGCGCATTCCAGGGCCGCGTGGAGGCTGCTGTGTTGATCACGCTTCTTCTTTGCTGAAGGAGATCTCTGCTGCATAGATTCCGATGCATCGATGCAGAACAGTATCGTTTCTTTGGCCGTTTCGTAATACTGGAGGAAGCGCGAGGGGTCGAGGTGGGGTTAGTCTCTAAAATGTGGCTGGAGGTGGGCCACGCACCGTATCTTCTAGCTCATCATCATCGTCTGCCGTGATGTCCCATGCATCTCGGGATGAAGCCATATTCAAGTAGTGGTTGAGTCTTCGGAGCCGCAGATGGTGGTTGTTATGATCGCAAAGTCGCCGCGCCGCTCCCTGGGAATTGCCAGACAGCTCGTTCGAATTCTGGACGAGACTGCAACCACTCACCAATGGAATCTGTACGTATGAAAGCTGGCACACTCCTACACTTGTTGTACTAATGTCTTTACCAGTCCACACTAGAAAAAGATATTTTCGGCAGCGAGTCTGACCTTTCAGATGAAGACGAGGGTACGTCCGTAAACCAACCGACGCTTTACCCAGGCCTGACTTCCGAAATGTTGACTTAGAGGAGCGATACCAACGTAGCTACCGTGTTGACGACCAGCAGTTTGCTGACGAAGGTGAAGGAGAGGCAGGGGCTTCTCGCAAGAAGAAGCGCCCCAAATCCGATGGCGAAGCTGGCAAGCCGCCGAGAAAGAAGAAGAAACGGGAGCGTAGGCCAGTGGAGGAGGAAGAGAACCTTCCAGAGCTTACAGAGGATCAGCGTACGTTTCTTCCGCTCCCTTTGGAAGTTTTCCAAGTTTCATAGTAATCGTATCGCAGGGCGGAAACTCGCTTTGGAACAACAGATAGACGCGATCGTGAAACCGAACAAATCCAGACCAAGGAAGCGCAAAAAGAACGGGGACGAGACAGTAAGTGGATCTTCTTAGGCTCGAGGAGGCTTACTCATCCCCTTCCAGGACCTGGAACGATATCAAGATGAGGAAGTCGCTCGTCTGAGGGACGCCATGAATGTTGCGGCCGACCAAGATATGGAGGCCAATATGGACAAACGCCCAGCGACAGCCAAGCTTCGTATGCTGGCTGAGGTGATGGAAATCCTTCAAAAGTGCGTCCATATATTTATCGTGAGGAAGGTTTTCTGACACCGCCCCGATTCCAGACAAGGCCTTCAGCAGTCGATCTGCGACAATGGGCTCCTGATTGGGGTCCGCCGCTGGCTTGAACCCCTCCCGGACAAATCTCTACCCGCTCTCAACATCCAAAATGCTTTCTTCGAAGCCCTTCCCAAGATGGAGATCGATACTAGCACACTCAAGGAAGCTGGCTTGGGCAAGATCGTCCTGTTCTATACTCGGTGCAAGCGCGTATCTCCAAACATCCGCCGCAGTGCCGAATACCTCGTCGACGTTTGGTCTCGTCCTATTCTCAAGCGGTCAGCATCTTACCGAGACCGGCAGATACCAGTTGCCGCCGAACCAAGCATGTCCCAAAGCCAACCTAAGCAGAAGTTGGTTCAAATCCTGCAAAAGGCGAAAGAAGAGGCAAGTCGTTCTAGGAGGAACGCCGTCCGCATTCCGGAGAGGGACTTCAGCACTTTCACCGTGGCACCAAGTTCTCGCATGCCAACCGCTGGACCTGGAGGGATGGCTCAAGTCGAGCTGGAGCGAAAGAAGGCAGCAGACGATCGGCTTCGGAAGATGCAGCGAAAGCTGGCGCTCAACAAGCAGAAGAATGCGCGATTATGATTTGGGTGTCTCTTGTACTGTTCACCTCCCTACACTACACAACTATAGGTGGTGTCTCCTTCAAGGAGTGCGTCGATCGTCTTGTTGCAAGCAATCTCGCGTACAACTCCTGTTAATAGGCCGCCACATTCCATACCTCTCTCGCGTTAAGAGAGACTTCGCCATCCCCTCCTCTAGGTTCCTTAATCGAAACAATGTTTGCTTCCTTGCTTGCAATGCCGATATATGGCTTGAAACGCCTATTAGAGTACTTGTTAACGTCCTGCAAGCCCCCCTATTAAAACGTTGCTTACCGGAAACCAAGTTTCTGGTACACATCGGGATCCCGTTCAACGAGGAGGTTGGACACGGTTCCCCATGCATGCCATTCTCGGGATGTTTGAGCGTTTAACTCCGTGAGGACGTCCACCAGGTGCTTGAAAAGTTCAAAGCTTCGTAATGGCTGATTGGGAGGCGATGTGGAGGGTCTGATCTGCTCGACAGCAGGTTGACCGCTAGGGCCTGCGATCTCGGGACGAGCTGTCCCAGACGAACTTGGCGTTGTATCTTGCTGAGGAGACCCTTCATGCTGCGGCCGAGATGTAGAGCTGAGGAGCGGATGCTGGAGGATGGCGAGTGGGTTGTGGTTCGGGGCTGGAAGTTCAATTCTTCGGGGAGCCTGTGAAGGAGTGGGTTCGTCTTGAGAGATTGAGCATGGCATTTCTCGGTCGTTGGAGGAGAGGTCTATCAAAAGTTCTACCCCTGGGTCATGGCTGCTCTCTCGGTTGAACACCTGGTCCCAGTCGAGGACATTGGCAGCATGATCGACCAAAACTGATGAACGTGCGTTTGGGTGAAGGAGAAGGCTGACCGTGCAACGCCTATTTCCTAGTGCGGAAAGGAGGGATGCGAAGTCTGGATCGTCGGATATGAAGAGGACTGCGACCGAATGGGTAACCGTCAACGCCCATGTGAGGATATCGACCGTGCGGCGAATCTTGTCGGCGGTAAGTCCATCCCCTTCGCAGATCTGACGTTGCAGGTTAGATGGATCTATGATATACAATAAGTGGCCAAATGTACCTGTGCACCCGAGTTTTGCAGTTCAGTCTTAAACGGTTCCGGGATGGGGTCGGTCACGGTGGTGTACACTTTGAAGAGGGCGAAGCGATTTGCACTATGAGCGCACATTTCGTCACGGATTCGACTTGCAAATATTGCTCCGGACATCCCCGTAGGTGGTGGACAGCGCTAGAAAAAGATTTTGATTTTGGTCAATCGGGCGAAATATTGGGTCCGTGTGGTCCGAGAGCGAACCTGGTAGTCCCAGAACGCCGCGACTACAATATCCTCAGATGAATCCATATCGATCGAGAACGGGTCATCAATGAGGTGGTTTTTGGTGGGACGAGTCGGGCGCATCGTGCTGAGGTGTTGGTGGAATGAGTGAGCTCGAAGGGTTTGTGGAACGGCCGGGTGAGATCTCGAATGAGGACAACTGCGATAGAGGTCAATCTGCGCACACGAGGATGTCAGCCCCGTGAACGATGAGTTGCACCTGACATCCCACTTCCAAAATATCCCACATCTGAACCAGAATGACCTCGCTTCCGGAAATTTCAACAGTCCATCGCATTCCCATGGCCGCACGTGTATATATGTATATCCGCCGTGGACCATGCACTTCCAGTCATAAACCGTTAAAGCTACATACACCTCAAGGAGCTAATTGCTAGGTACGTCTTGAATAGCTCCCCAGCCCTCGAGAGGGGGTAAGCCGGAAATGGTTGATCCAGGGAATTGCAAGAAGAAAAGGGAGAGCTGAAGGACCGGGGAGTGTTTGGACTTGCTTTCTAGGGAGGCACTTTAGCCGCCCGTTCCGGAAAACTCTCGGAGAGGGAGTATCAGTAGACCGATGAAAAGAGGGTGCAAGCCCAATGGTATGAAATTCTTCAGTGCGAAGGGGATCTAGAACGTTTTGATCAAGAAGATGCGATAGGTGTGTGGGAAGTGACCGCGGAGGGCCAAAGAATATCCTAATTCAGAAAAGGCAACGTGTTCTCGGCGCCAAAATCAAGACGACGAGCCTCCTTTAACAGCACAGAATGCAAGCATTGCACAAGGGGAGAGCGGCAATGCCCTGACCCGGAACACGCCACGGGATGTGTGAGGAAGTATGCAGAGACCATGGTTGATGTGATCCCAAACATGGAACACGATGCTTGCATTCTCTACGCACACAGTACTAAAAGGGACTCCTCGAACATATCACGAAGCGTCACCGACATCTCTCGCGGGGCAGGAAACAGCCGCCCACACCAACTTTACGCTGACTCACAAAAGGCTGTTCACACCGCCCATTTGTACACCACCTCATACTTCCGTCTACTATACCCACCGCTCCTTCTCCGACCCCCTAGACTCGTAACAAGATCGAAAAGACGAGATACTTCAAAGCTTTGTTCAATGCACAAACTTGTCTCGAGGTTCCTCAAGCCATCTCGCAACCTCGGGGTTCGGAAACCGACTTCGGGGTCTCAAGCGAACACGTTGAATGGCCTGCGAAACGTCTACCGTGAACAATCCAAATACACCCAGGCTGAAGAGTTGTACACCTAAGCGCAAGAAATCTTCCCCCGCATCTGTGATGATCAGGGCCGGGGAAAACCCCTACCGGCTCTTAGAGACCCCCGCCTGTAGCAATGTCGTGGGACCGAGGTGAACCCATCACGTAGACACAAGAGAGAGAGAGAGAGAGGGAGAGAGAGATGCGAGGATTGGTAACATTGATGACACAGAAGATACCTCTCACTCTCAACTCCAAGCTGTTGCATCACGAGGGTAAACTCATTCATAACATGACATCAGTACACCCTTACTACACTCTTACATCACCTCCCACTTATACGGCTTTCGAGGTGATGGCTTGTTCATTTCAATATATTCGCTATAATAGTCAACCGTCCACCAAAATCCTGTTCTGCCACAACGTGTGGATCATACTCGTTCATTTTGGTACGACGGATAAGGACAGGCTCGAACCTACTCTGCGATATCTCTCCGGACATTCATGGCCACGCAGCCATTAGCGACTCCACGACAAGGTCGAACAGGCTATTTCACCTCCGATCTGTTTCGCCTCTTCAAGCTGTAGCATTCCGAGCCATCATTCGATGTACGGTAGTTTCCGTAGACCTATTATTGACGCCTCTTTGTACTCTTCACGTAACTAACATGCGTAGAGGCAGGCTCCTCGTTGCATCTGGCTAGGCTCTTGCATATTCGAATGGACGAGTTCCAATGCGTTCATTTCAGAAGACGACTGAGATTCCTTGTGACCATTTGTCACAAGCCGAGCTGTTTCATTAGACGAGCTGTTTCATTTGACGAGGGTGCAAGCTAGTATACATCCATCACCTCTAGGTATGGACATCAATGTAAATATTGAAAGCCCCCCTCAAGGATGCAAGTTCTCCAGTTGCCCATTTCCAGTACGCTCAGGGATCACAAGCCTCATCGAAACGACTTCCTCGTCCCCGGACAACAATGATCCTTCTGACGGTGTACCCCAACTGCTCCATTCTTCATTTTCCTCATCCTCCTCTTCGTCATGGAAACTTGGTCCTCCATTGAACGTCTCTAAAACGAAGTACCCGATAGATTGGCGGAGAAACTTGACGTCATCCTCCGCTATATTCGATCCATCCCACCCACGTAACTCTACAGATTGGAGGTTGGGCCTATGCATTACGATCTGCTTAATGTTCTCCGTTGTTAGACGGACTCGGAGGACATTCTCCATGACAAGATGTTCGAGATGAGGAAGGTATCCCTCGGCGTCACTTCCAACGCCTGGTAACCAAAGGGGCTCCAGGTCTGGGCTCTGCAATTCGCATGACCGAAAACGCAGATACTTCAGAGATCTGGCCATGCTGAACACTTCTCTCCACTTTGGCTGCTCTATTACGCAGTTGCAGAGGTCTAAACGCTCAAGCTGCGGGTTTGCCTGAAGCGTTGCCACCAGAGCGTCCGCCTTCCCCTGGCTGAACCATCCTTTGTAACCGAAATTCCACCAAGCTTTAAGAGAGGTGAGCTTGGGAGTGACAAGTACCTGTTGGATGTGGCCAGCGGTCCCTTCGTTGAGCATCTGCTGCATTATGTATTGGAGCGTCGTGAGGTTGGGGAGGACAAGGGTTGGCCATGTTGCTAGTGGCTCTCGAGCGATGGTGCAGCTTTCGATGGTCAAGACCTCTAGGTCCGGTAATTTTGAAAGGACGAGGATAAGGTCGGAATGGAAGAGGTTGAGGTTGTTCGCCAAATGCAGCCGTTTCAACCCAGGTCTCAGCTCCGGAAATCCTAGGACCCAGTCTCGTGACCGATACCCCCGCAGACAGAGTTCTTCTACTCGGAGTGGTGCCAGTACAGGACACATCAACAGTTCAAGTTGTCCCACCCACGTCGGAATGCAACGGAGACACCCTGTGTCCAATATCCGCAGATGAGGATAGGCGGAGTCCGGCCCAGTCAACATGGCCTTTACCATCTCATCAACGGGCTGTGGATTCAAGGACAACATGCTCAGCGAAATGATGCGCTCTCGATAATGCGCTACCTCGGCGAGGAAGGCACTCAGTCGCGATGAAGCGTTCCGTCGGCCACCTCCATCCAACAGGTTGATTCGGACGTCCAGTAGCGCAGTATTGGAGTTCTTCAAATATATCCTGATGATGGGAAGTGGCAGGTTGACGTCGATCGTCGTCCAGAGCAAAGCGGTGGATTCGGCGGTCTTGCGGAAGCAAGAGTCGACGTGGGAAATGATGATAGGGAAGTATAGAACTCCGTTATGCGCGAGGATGAATATTCCGGAGAGGATTTCGGGAGGTAGCTGGTGAATGTAGGCTGGCTCGGTGCTCATAACGCTCTCGGATGATGGGGACGAGGGTGGGGACAGGAGATCCTCGGCGAGAGGATACGCGTTTTGAAAGCCCGAGTCAAAGAGCTCAGCATCATAGTATTGGCTCCTAAACAATCTGGGAGAATGTCATAAGGCAGATGCTGCAGTGACAGGTCAAACACCTCACCTAAGCACTAGTTCGTCTTCAAGCTCGTCATTAGCCAAATCGGCCAGTTCAGATTTAAAGTTGAGGTATGTCCTAGATATCGCCCAAAGTGCCGTCAGTGAGTCTACCGATGCTAGGGAGCGACCACAACATGAACGAAAAGGTGAAAAGGCGTACCACTGATAGAGCGATGTTGGCGTCCAATCTACTTGGTATGTAGAATCATTGCAATCTTCGTCGTAATTTTGGGCGTATATTCTGGCGAAATATTCGACATCTTCTTCTGAATATTGTTGGAGTTCTTCTTCTGAAGGCTTTTCTGGCTCATTTTCACGTATAGTTGGCGAGACGGTCTGCTTCCAGCAATCTGCTGCAGCTAAGACAACCCCAAGAAAGTGTCGAGCAGGACTGTAGCCGGTCTCAGGATAAGATTGCGTATCGGTGTTTCCTTTAACGACTTTGATAGTGAATGCATTGAGAAATTCTAATTCTTGTTTCAGGTAGTCGGTGGCGTGTTGGTCTTGCCAGAACGCTTGGGGATCGGTTGCCATTCTGTTCGTGATTTCAACCATCGGCTTCCAAGCAGCTTTTTATACCCGTCGATATGAGTCATCCTACTACTTAATGTTGTACTGAGCTAGCCGGGACACGTTTCCAACACGGAAGAGTCACGGCTTGTGACCGTGACATGTTACAAGTCTGACACGGCCGGACATTTAAATTTCCGGAAAAGCGCGTTGAAACCCAGTGCATACACATACGCACGCGACCCGAGACGCGACTTGCAGAACAATCTAGGTAAGCCAACGAGTCACAGAATAATATGGGGCTCGAATAGGATGTCATATTATGTCGTAGCGAAAGGGAATGGGTTAGAGAGATACGTATACGTCAAGGGGCAAATGCTTTCAAAGAGCATCTGGGTGGATAATCTTGGCGTGGTTGAAGCCAAGTTTCCCTATTCGCAAATTTGGCGGGGGGCAAACCAGGTGCGGCGCAGCGTGCGTGTACATTCCGGGTGATGGATACACTCAAGGCATGGTAACAATGCACATAGCCTTGCTGAGGGAGGATTATGGTGGCGTCCCTTTATTTATTTCTGAACCAATGAGAATCGAGGAATGGCGATGTCGAAGCTCTTGAATGGCCAAACCGTAGTAATGGTGGCACAGCCACCATAAGGGAGCACAGCAAGCGAAGAGTACCCGTGCACACCAGTCCCTGATATTCATCCAGATCTTCCAGTCGGACGCAAGTTTCAATGAACTATCCAATCGCGAGTTAAATACACATGGTTTGGTGTTACCAAAAAATGTAGACCTCAGACAATAGAAAGTGAAATTATAGCCCATTACTGGGCTCCTGGGTGACCGCGAGTATCAGATACTGACGTATAGTCGTGAAAAATCCACTATATCCTTAGAGAGATCGTCGATTTTCCAATATTACGACCCTTATTCGGATGACGCATAATTTCTATGATGCCCTCTTGCTCGGCGAGGACCAAGTAGTCGCTCCAATGTCTACAAGAAGCCATGAGTCAATCACTTCAACCCAGCCCACTCTTTGCGGAACAAGCAACTCACTTTACACCCGCGTCGCTTACGACGGATGGCAGTCGCTGTCTTACGAGTTTCCCGAGGTTATTCCACCTCGGCGCTGGAGAGCCTGTAGCTTTTATGGCCTCTAGTTCTTGTACCAAGACTAAGAACTTCGGGGGGACATCTCGAGCGCCATGCTGGACTACGGAAGCTCCAAATTTGGGTTGGCTGCTCCCTACGCCGTAGCTGACGGAGGAAGTCTGGGGCTGCTGAATGGATGAAGCTCCAAATATCGGTTGATTGCTCCCTCCGCCATAGCTTGGGGGCACAGTCTGGTGTTGTTGTTTGGAGGAAGCCCCAAATCCGGGTTGGGCGCTCCCTCCGTCGTACTTGTGGGACATCCTTAGAATGACCTTCATTCCTTCAAGACGATCGGGCTGACGACGCTGAAGCTCTACGACACCCTCCTTCTCAGCGAGGTACAAGTATTCAAGCCATGTTCTACGAGAAACCATCAGTCACCGACTTCAACTCAGCCCACTCTTTGCGGAACAAACAGCTCACTTTACACCCGCTTCGCTTAAAACCGATGGTTGTCGTTGTTTGACACGTGAAATAAGGCTAGACCAACTCGGTGGTGGAGAGCCACTAGCTTTGATGGCTTCTAGTTCTTGTACCAAGGCAAAGAATTTCGGGGGGACGTCTCGAGCGGGACTCTGAACTACGGAAGCTCCAAATCCGTGTTGGCTGCTCCCTCCGCCATGATAGCTCGGGGGCACACTCTGGGGCTGTTGAACGACGGAACCCCAAAATCTGGGTTGGCTGCTCCATCCGACATAGCTGGGGAGTACAGTTTGGGGCTGTTGAGTAAAGGAAGCTCCAAATTCGAGCTGGCTGCTCCCTCCGACATAGCTGGAGGGCACAGTCTGGGAACAGGTCGAAGGGGAGGGGGACGGTAAGGGAGACGATCGAAGCCTTTCTTCCTGCTGTTCTTGAGCTCGTGCAGAGAGCAGCTCAAGATGAACGACCTTTGAAGATAGCGCAGGCTCCGCTGGAGCCCATATAGGGGGTATCTCGGCAGGAGCCAGAGTAGCGACAGACTCGCTTTGAAGCGGAGTGCCAGGGAGCGCGGGTTCTCTGGAATCCCCTTCATCGTCTGTTTCCACCAGCACTTGCACTTTCTTTTCT
>WSUB01000252.1:0-45074 GCA_019633425.1 Tulasnella sp. 424 | reverse complement strand
GACAAAAGAAGTCGCTATGCGCGGATGGACAAGCGGGGATGGTGGTGAAAGGTGACCAGTTAGGTCATCCCACGCATCCCCCTTAAGTCCGCGAGCCGGAGGACTCACTCTGCCGTGAGTCCTCGCATTACCACCGCTCCCTGAACTGTCGACCCGAAAGGGTGGGTGATCGTAATGTCACTTTGGTCCACTCTGAAAATCTAGATTCCGACGCGCTGACATGGATCCAAAGGGAAAGAAAAGAAGCCACGAGGAAGTCGGGACAAGGTTATTCGTTGGGGCGTGTATTGGGGCTGAAAGGTACTTATACCCGGGATCACCCGGCACCGGAATGAACTTCTAGGCTGTGGACACCGTAAGAAGTACTTGGCACTAGTTAGATGAAGAAGCAATGACGATAGTCTTGACTGCCAACCAGTCACTCCAGATGCCAGGCTTGAAACCACATATTTGGTGAGGACATCCCAAAGGTCAACGGACACAGCGCGGGTTCCAATCAATTGGTTTCGTTATACAATACTGCGGTATTTCTTAATGATCCTATGTGTTCGATGGTCCCCTTTCCGAAGGCCTTCTAGTACACCATAGAGCGAAGGGAACAGTCCACCGTAATGCGTCGTGATGTTATGAACCAGGAATTGTTCCGAGACCGCGAATAAATATCCAGCACAGCTAGAAAGTACAGCACGAGAGAAAGAATAGAGGGGAACCGATAGCACAACACGAGAGAGACAGATACAAATGGACTCGATAGCAGAACAGATACAGGTCATCAGGGGATATGAAGTACAGCGACCACAGCGGTCGTGAGGAAAGAAATGGACAGAGGTCGAGCAACGGCAACAAACCAAGCGAGGGCTAGGAGAAATGTAAAACGACGAAAGCGAGCGGGCGAGAGTCGGAGGTCTAGGGAACAAGTCGCGCGCTGCGTGCTGTGCACGAAAAGAACGCAATTAACAATTTATAGAGTCGTCGAAGATGGAACAGTCACTTACAGATCCAAGACTTAACTCGCTTGAAGAGCTTCCCGAGCTGCCTTCTCTTCTTGGATTGCCCTTGTTTCGCGTTCTCAGGCGGGTTAACGAGCGGAGAGCTCGACAAGCAATTTAACTCAGCCTCCTCTTCAAGAGGTGCTCCGCCCCGTCCTGCGGGTGCGGAGGCTGGTTCGGCTTGACTAATCTCCGTCCTGTTTTGCTCTTCTTCCGGGTTCTCGGACGGATTGACGAGCGGAGGATTGGTAAGCGGAGAGCTAAACAAGCAATTCGTCTCAGTTCTGGGAACGAGAGACGCCATGACCACGATGCAAATTTAAAGTGACTCACGAACAGGGCATAAAGCCTCGAGCCCTAAGCTGGGGTATTGGCCTCTTACGCTCGGATCTCACTAGTGCGGCAAATCCGGACTCCCGCAAGGGATCGATGGGCTCTATTTGGATTTGCGGTTCAGAAATGCCCCGCGGCCATTTCTTAAACTCTGATGCCAACCTGGGCCGCGCAGTCGACGCCGACACCCGAGCCATCGCGGCATGTAATTCGACTCCTGTGGCAAGGTTGAATGAAGGCCTGGATGAGAAATGATGTCAGTATGTTTTGAGCAGTGTTTGCCAGGCAGGCTACGCACCGACTGCCTGCAGCCGCCGCGGCGTTTGCTTCCTTCACAAATGACTTAGCACGGTCGTTCAGATCTCGACGCCCAGGAAATTCAGGGCATGGATCGCTCCCAACTGTTCGTGACGCCAGGTCAATCAAATCTAGTTGGGGACGGGGAACTTCAGCCCGGGCCGAGACGAAACGGGCAGGTGAAGGTGCGAGCGCATTGAGAGATGGCCGAAGAACGGGACCGGAGAGGGGTGTTGCGTGTTCGACGTCCGGAAGAATGAATGGAACAAACGCGTTTCCGCGCTGACGAGACCGACGATGGGCTCTCGGGGGTGGGAGCGGAGTTGAGCGTGAAGAGTAGGAAGGCGTCGAGATGCTGCTGGGCGATGGAGTGTTGCAACCATCACGATCATCCACGGGTGTCAAAGCGAGGAAGATGGATCCGATGCGGGCGAGGGTTTCGTCGTCATCTGTGACGTCTACCTCGCTAACCAACGGCTCTGAACGGGCGCAGCCTGAAGCCGCCGGTTGACCGACTGTAACTTCAGTCTCGAGGTTGCGGTGACTCCGAGTGGTGTCGATTGGCGAGAGAAGTGGTGGGTGCGTCTGTGGAAGAGTCTGGTTTGATCCGGCAAACCCGACTCCTTCAGATGAGGGCAAAAGCCCCGGGGTAGCTTCGGCTTCGTCAAGAAGCCCCAGCTTTCCCATCAGCACTCTTCTCTCCTCCAAACACTGAGCATGCTCCTCGAGAAGACCCTTGATTTCGAGCCATAGCTCCCGAGAGGTGTCCACCGCCTCAAACTTCTCCTTGGTAAGCTGCTTCACGAACGCTTCGCTCGCGGCCAGTTGAGTCTTCAGACTCTCGACTTCATCCGAGGCTGGAGAAGGCGAGAGTTGGGAAAGCGGCGTGAGGGGGCTCGTATACGAAGACCAGCGAGCGGAAGCAACCGTGGGGTTGCGAGGGACTCGGGATGAGGACGATTGAGGGCGGGACTAAGATTTCAAGAAATGTGTGAGAGACAATCAATACCGGCCGACGGAGCGAGATCGGAGCGGTTACTCACTCCTGGGGAAGTAGTGGGCCTTGGGGTAGTGATTTGGTACGTTCCCAGTATGAGTGGGCGAGGGCCCAACTAGAAACAACCAAGTGAGCCTCTATCCGACATCTCTTATCGAAATTACTCACGCTAGCCCGTCTAGTGCCATCGTTTGGCTTCGTGACCGGTTTATTTTGATAAACATAAGCGGCGCGGCGCTCGCCGTCGTGTCCATCGCGTGAAGTGATGATGGTGTCGACGTTGTTGGAGTCCTGAGGGGTGCGGAGATCACCTTCAGTCTGAGACGATTGCACGACGGTAGTATTAACAGCGGAGAGTGAGCACTGGCGAGCATAACACTAGAGAGCCTCGGACATACCCTACGGATGGAGCGTGTACTGTCGGTCATTTTTGATGGACGCGACTGTGGCAGCATGATCAGGGCGGTCACCTATGATAGCATTACGAAACGATCAGCCGACGTTACCGACTCGCGGTTCGGGAGACACACACGAGAGATGTTAATAGAAGTGCCAAAGAGTACGGTAGCAGAATTAGGCCGGCCAACGAGGGCTGGAGCATTCAACGGGCGGGGGGTGACTGGGTTACGGGGAATGGGAAGCTATGCAGCGACCCAGAGGCAAGAAACGACGAGTGGATGGTGGGCTTGGTAGCAAAGACCGTAGAGCGTCTGAAGAGCTCGGTTCTTTAGGGACTTGGGGAGAGGTAGCGGTGGGGAGAGATGGGACGTGCTGGCGACGTGAACGAGTGACGAAGGCACTTAAGTAAACGGCGGGCTCAAGTAAGCAACGGGAGCAAATGCAGGTCTCATTGTCGCTCGGATACAATTCGAAGCCTACTGCGGGTCGTTCGTTGGGGGCTGACGATTCTGAGGCAGGAGATTTAGGCTTGAGGAATTTCATGTTGATCGGACTGGAAAGCAACTTCTGATTGGACCCTAACTCTCTCACACCTTCCATTTCCGGAAAACTCCAGTGCAGCGTACCGACCGACAAGTGTTACCCATGGTCTATGGTCATCATCGACATGGATTAGGACGCGATATATTGAGGTCATGCGATGTTACAGCCCAGGATACGTGGATAAACGAGATGCAGCGGAGAACACAGCAACACGCTTAGAATCCGCCTTGGCCAAGCCCTGTCACAGGTCGCTGAAGGAAACGGACACGATCGACGGTAAGTTTCGACAGGACAATGCGGAAGATGAGGCTGAGGATCTCGATGCCTCATAAAGAAGTCACGAGATTGTAAGCGTTTAGACGAAATGAAGGGGCGGCAGTCAAAACACTTGACGTCTATCGTCCACCGACAGGGGTCACCTTAGGTCATCTCCCCTGTCGTCGATTGTGATGGAACGAAGCGCCTTTCAATCATGAGCCATATCTACTATGCCGAAGAGACATCGATGCAAGAGGTTCGCAGGGAGCAAGATGAGGAAGCTTCGCTGGTCGGGGGCAGGTGGGCAGACACTGCCTCCAATTGGGTACACCCAATGGTGAGAGTTCGCGTTCGAGGCCCGCAATCACACACAAAGCCGAAAGCGTCCGTACGGGGTTGTAGAGAGGTGGTTGAAAGAATAGAGAAAGGAGGCAATGTGGGAACTAATTGCGTCCTCCAATGGTCAAACTAAACATAATATTTGCGATACCCCCTGAGCTGTCCGTACACGACTCTCAAAAAGGGTACGTGACCGTAATGTCACTACTTTACGAATTTAGACTCCGACGCGCCGTCACGAAGCCAAAAAGAAGACGTATGTGGGAAGTCGGGATTGTTTTGAAGGTTTATAAGTAAAATAACCTCGACACATTTGAGGCCTAGAAGCATCCCCACTGGGCAGCCGAGAGTGAAGCACTTTTTTGTTTGTATAGTGTTTAGAGCCAGTTAAAAAGGTGGCAGGCCGAAGATATTAAGGCATCCGACGTGGAGCACGTTCCCGGTGGTGATCCTTGGTAGCACAATAAACCCTATACCACCCAAACAGTTCAGTTGCTGGACATTCTATATCCCGAAGTTGCGCTCTCGACTGGCGATGCTAGAAACAGTTAGGATACAATATCAAGTGCGATTATCCGACATTTATGACCAGTTACGTATGACGACCGGGAAAACATCTGGGCAGTCTGGATACTATTCAGCCGCCAAACCGCGAATCCGCCACTCGACTACAATTTGGGGACGTTCATCGTGCCAGGTTAAGCTAGATGTGTTGATAAGACTTGACTGGATCAGAACTCCTGGCTTAAGCCCTAAGCCATAGCACATGTATGACCCGAAAGACGCGAAGATCGTTTCCGATGGCGAGCTTGAACGAAGAGGATCCGGCTTCCAATCGTATGTGCTCGGTGGGATACTATAACCGAACGAATTATCTGGTGGCATGTAAATCGAGGCGCATTAATATCTTAAACAGCGACTTGTTAGGAAGACGGGACGAACGCTTCCAATGAAGTTGGAGATACGTCTTCTCGTTTGGGGCGGGACTCTCCGTGAGACGGAAACCGAACCGTACACTAGAATAGGGGAAGTCAATGGACTCGTCAAACTTTAATGATATATGGGTGCCAACTATTTCAGCTGATCAGTTTTGACCGGGATAGGCTCTTTGATACAGTACTTTGAATGTTCCGTGTCGCCAGGTGGAGGTAGCTGGATTTCAATTGGATGCCAACCAATGCAATGACACGAAGGCGTGGATGGTACCAGATCTATGATAAAGTGCGACACGAGGGATGGCTAGAAGTGCCAGGCGGCTTTATTAGTAGCGTTGGCCCGAGCCTTGGTGCCAGGACCTACACGTAGCGTTAGACGACCAATGTGAGATGCTCTTGATAGCTTTTTTATCAAGGACATTTGGATGGTGGCCGTGTATGTTTCGCTCGTCGACGTGGTGATCTTCCAGTGGTGTTTGTTATCAGCAAGACTTGAGGCTCCTCAATCAGAACTTACTTCTCTGCCAGGTGTTTTCGTGATATCTCCAGTTGAATCACCGCTACCATCCTGTCCCTATAATACCAGTTTCAGCTTTAGCCGAGAGCTCGGAAAGATAACCAAACCTCTTTTATCGTCCGAAGGCTTAAGGCCCGGGGAGGCGGAGAGGGCCTCATCCCTACGCAAGATTTTTTACACCCACTAAAGGGGAAGGTAAGCCTTGGTAACCACCGCCGGGAGGCAGCTTTCATAAGTACCTGAAATCATCGTATTCATCGTCGTCGCTCGAGTCGTCCTCGTTCGGGCCGAACTTTGCCAGAAGGCCTGCTCTCAATGACGCCCAGCTCTCTTGTGTAGCAGCGTCAAGTCCTTCGTACCACCGCAGAGCATCCCCGACGAAGTGAGCTGCTGCCCAGTCGGCGGCCAACGTATCCCAATTGTGGGTGGATTTCACCACGGATTCGGAATTCCGAGGAGGCAATGCTTCTACTCCTGATATGAAGGCCAGACTATCCCGATAATAACCGTAAAACAGACAGTGAGAGGCCATTAGGACTGGCAGAGGCGCGATGGTAGGTAGGTAGACGGAAGACTCGGGGAGAAGGGGCCCACGTGCACTGCAAGCCACCGGGCGAGTGATATTATCCAGGGACCGGACCCGTAAGCCACATAGCGAGTGATATTATCCAGGGACCGGTGCGAACGGCGCCAAGACTGTGCAGTAGAAGTGTTCAGTGTGCACTCCGTCTTGTCCCATCGCCCCACTCCTCTCGTCCGCTACATCCCCAGTTTAGCATGAAATGACGTTTAGTCAGCACTTCAGCGCCAACTCACTTACCTCTGGGCTTATGGAAAGTCGACGCGCAGGTTAAGACTCTAGATCTACGGCGGATATCGTGTACCGCTTTCTTTGAAGTCCTGTTCCCTCCACTGTGAATATTGACTTCGACCCCGAGTGAGTTCACGTAGGATGGGAGTCCACGGACGCACACTGACATCCGTACCCGGGGTAAAGGTTGCTCGATCTTCAGCTCAAGTTAAAATCCCGGAGGAAAAACATTCTTTAGGACGTCTTTTTACTGGCCTTAGGAATAAATATAGGCTGGGATCGAGAGAGCATTCCAATCTCGAGGCTTGACCATTGCCCCCCCCGGCGGGGGAGCTCTCGTTAAATCAAATTGGCCAATGGGAGGAGGATGACGAACCTGTTTTGTAAGGGGGTTCACAGGATAGACACTTCGGCGCTAGGCTAATTGGAGAGTCCTCCAAGTCCAAAAACCTCTAGAGATCCATCTTTTGCACTCATACGATTGGCCAACTTGGGCATGTGACTAGGAAAGGCCACAGGAGCTGGGAACGCCGTTCCACGGTCCAGCTGAGGATGCCAAGTTAGTCTAACTGGAAAGAAGGCAAACAGCCGTATAACGCCGAAAGAGCCCTCTATTCAAGTGCCCCGAGATGGCAGTGGCACCGAGGTGTGGGGTTTGAATGTAATTCTCGAACGCAGTTGGTTAAAACTCCTATACTCCATCGTCTTGGCACTCTTACGTGACTCCGAAGCACAGGCGAGTATTCGAGGATAGCAACATAATGTGATGCAGTAAAGACTATGTTTAGAACGTGTCCCAAGCCTTAGAAGTAGTAATAGAGCTTGAATCGAGATGGCATTCCAAATTTGAGGTTCGCCCATTGCCACCGGGGAGGGGGTTCCCCGTTGAATGATTTGGCCGATGGGAGCAGGACGACCGTCAGTCCTCGATGTGTGCAAAAGGTTCAGCACTAGGTCTTGGCTCTTTGCTGGCTCTTTGCATGTGTCATAGGCTACGGATGGCATGGGGGTTCGTCATGAAGGCCTCCGGACGCCAAGAGCAAGCTGCGAGCTCACCCGGGCGGTTATTCCAAGGAAGTTCACAAACTCTCGGACTTTCGGCCTTGGTTAATCGGAGAGCCCTTTAAGTCTAGAAACCGTTTGAGATCCACCTTTGCACTCATGCAATAGACCGACTAAGTTTGTTGCCAGAGGGCACCACCGCAAAGCGGGGAATGCCATCCACAGTCCAGCTATGGATACTAACTTAGTCGAACCAACAGAGCGGTAAGTGGTCGTGCTTCGCCGAAAAGAACCAATTCTCGAGACATTAGTGGTTCCAAGGTATGGGATTTGAATGCAATCCTTGAGGGGAGTCGATGCAAACCTATGCGGTCCAACTTCGTCTTGGCACTCTTACGCGGCTCCGTAGCACAGGCGAGTACTCGAGGTAACAGCACGATGTGATGCAGTAAAGACAAGGTCAACTATTTCTCGGTGGAACTTTACCATTTGCGGCTTGCACAGTAGACTGCGAGCAGTGCAGTGGCTTTGGAGCCTCTAGACGGGTGATCCCCATTTGTACATTCCTAAATGTCACCTGGGCAATCTTCTGTAGTCCTCGTGCATTGAACATACCTTGAACTGCCAATGCCAAGCCTTTCTTGCTTTGCATAGGTTGTGTCGAGGTATTAATATCAACCATCGCAGCGTCATCTGGTCGTCTTCAGCAGCTCTGCACCCCAGTGATCTTCTAGCCGCATCTCCTTGTTCATCTTCTCTAATTCCTCGTCGAATCAAGCTACTTCCCTTGATACACCTACACAATGCGTTTCTCTGTTGTCATCCTCTTCGCCGCTTCACTTGTCTCCGCCGCTTCCGTCTTCAGACGTCATAACGACATTGAAGTTCCTTGTAAGTTTTCGATTTCAACTGATCACCTATTTCATCCTCTGACATTTGCTCACTCGCTGGATACAACAGCCTGCGCGAAGGAATGCGCCGCCAAGGCCGACACTAGTCCTTGCAAATCCGACGACACCGCTTGCCTCTGCCTGAACGTCCAGTACATCACGGCGGTCGCTACTTGTGTCGACAACACCTGCAGCTCTGAGGATGCTAATAAAGCTGCTGAGGCTAGTGCAGCGTATTGCAAGGCAGCCGTTCGTCGTTCCAGTCCTTCAATGAGGCAACCCTAACTGACCCAGCTTTCACATGTAGGGTGTTGATCCCCAAAACCCTTTGCCAGGTAAGTACGCCAGACATCGAGTAAAACGGGCTGGGGTTGAACGATGATCTTTACATTCCTTCACAGACTGCGGGTTTTCCTGCTTGCAGAATGCTCCAACTAATTGTCCCAGTAATGACGGCGTATGTTGGTGTAGCGACCGCAATTTCGTTGAGTCGGCTGCAAAGTGCTTTAAGAACTCTTGCTCTGGCGAAGACTTCAAGACTTCTAAATGCGTTACCGAGGCTTACTGCAGGGCCGTTGTATGGACCCCATTTTCCAGCATTAACCGGTTCTGTTGACTAACGACGTGCTTCGTATAGGGTGTTGATGTCTCGTCCAGCTTTGGTTACTAATAGCAAAGCAAAGACAAGGCACAACAGGACGGCGTTAGCTGTCGTTCTTTAACTAGCTCTACCCGTCCACTCAGGACTCCGGAAATGTTCTTGATGTTTTTGAAATACTTGGACTGGCGTCGTAGCGGACTTTTCTCTTTCAGCCGGACTAGCTTTGCTTTTTGTTAACATTCTCCCGAGTCGTTTCGATATGTCTAGGTTACCGTATATGCGCGAATCATGTGTACCATTTCTCTCTGTGCGCTGAATAAACGTGTGTGACTGGAGCGAGACCTCGTTAGGCAGTCAAGTGCGCTATCCATCGGTAGACCACCGATGTGTCTCAAGCCCTCAGAGTAACCTAAGCCGCATGATTCTGATTGTACATCGGATCATGGGTCTCGCATGCAGAAGGACTTCTGAACGTGATCGGCCCGCTCGGTTCATGACCGGAGCGTCACTCTAGCCGCGTGGGTGCAATTGAGGGATACGGGGCTTACAGTAGGTGTGTAAGACCGAGCAAGCAATGAGACTCGTTGGCGCCCTGCTTCTTGTGTATGGGGGGGGCAAACCAAGTCTCATGGTTATCCACAAACCGCTTGGACGTATCCGTGATATGGATTTGTATCGAGGCTCTGAGACTCTTTTTCGACGATAAAGTCCCCATCGTCATTCAGCACGACCTCCTGGCTGGCCCCGAGCCGCGGACCAACCTCGGATAACTTGGTTCGCCCTCAACTGTGACTGAGAGCTAGGTCGGTCCCCATCTTAACCAATGATGTGTACTCCACGGAGATAACCTTTGTCCTATCCCCTCACTCCTCTCGTCCGCTACATTCCTTCCAGCTTAGCATGAAATGACATTTAATCAACATTTTAGCGCCAGATAACTTACGTCTGGGCTTGTGGGAACTTGAAACGCTTGTTTAAGACTCTAGATCTACGGCGAATCTCGTGTACCGCTTCCTTTGGAGTCATGTTCCACCCGCCGACCAATGCGAGATGCTGTCGATAGCCGTTCCATCGCGGATTTTGGAATTTTGACTTTGGAAGTTTCGCTGATACATTGAAGATCCTTCAAGGTGTCATAAGTGTTGGGGAAGCTCGACAGTTTTTTCAAATTTTTAATAAGCACTTGCCACATTACTAGACGACCTCACAGGTCGGACTCCCTCACTCCGGTCACCCCCACCTACCCCTCGCTAAGATACTATTTTGAGATTTAGTCGGAAGAGTTCGAAGAAGTGGACGAACCTCTTGTAGTATGGGGGGGCTAGGGGGGGTGCGGCAGGAGTTTCTGAGCCCTCTGGAACGAGAAGTCAGCTTCAATGACCAGCTTCGATGGGAGGCAACTCTTAAGAATACCTGAACTCGTCGTATTTTTCATCACCATTCGAGTCGCCGGCGTACGACCAAACGCCGCTAGGAGGGTGACTCGTAAGGAGACCCAGCTCTCTTGCGTCGCAGTGTCAAGCTCTTCGAACCACCGGAGAGCATCTTCGACGAAGTAGCTAGCCCCCAAGTCCGTAGCCAAGGCGCCCCACCTATCAGTGGAGTCCACCCCAGATTCTGAACTTTAGGGACGTAACGTTTCGATTGTTGATATCATGATCACAACAACTGTATCGCGAGCGTGAAAAAGGCACCGAGAGGACATGAGGACTGGCAGCCCCGCGATCGTGTTGGGAAACGAAAGACTCGGATAAAGTGCACTGTAAACCTCCGAGCGAGTGATGTTATCAAGGAACCGGTGCCAACCCCAAGACCGTGCAGCGGAAGAGTTCAGTTCGCACACCGCCGCCTCACTCCTCTCGCCCGCTACATCCCCTCCAGTTTAGCATGAAATAATTCTAATCAACACTTTATTAGTCTGCCCGGACCCGAGAGCCAACTTAACCTACCACTGGGTTTAGGGAAACTTGACGCGCTAGTTAACGTTAAGACTCGTTCGGCGGCAAATCTCGTGTACTGCCTTCTTTGAAGTCCGGCTCCCCCCATTCTGACCATTGACTTCGACCTCAAGTGAGCTCATGTAGGGTAGGGATTCATAGACGCCCACTGACATCCGTGACTGGGGGTAAAGGATGCTGATCCCCAGCTCAAGCTGAACCGTAATAAAATCCTGGAGGAAAACATCCTTTCAAGACGGGTTTTCCATGACCTTAGGGATAAATTTAGAGCTCCAATGGTGCCTGCATTCTAGTGTCGAGCCTGGTCTGTTGTTCCCCGAGGGGAGCTCCTAATTGAATCAAATTGGCCAATAAGAGGAGGATGACGAACCTGTACTGCAATGGAGTCCACACTATCTAAGACACTTGGGCACTAAGCTAATTGGAAAAGCCTTCAAATCTGGAAACCTCTCGAAATGCATCTTTTGCGCTCATGCAAGAGGCTTACTTAGGCATGTGACCAGGAGATGCCACTGAAGCTGGTCCAGCTGGAAATGCCAAGTTGGTCTAACGGCTGACAATCGTGTATCGCCGAAAGAGCCCTTTCTCCAACTTGAGACGCTGTGGTACCGAGGTGTAGGTTTTGAATGCAATTCTCGAAGGGGAGTTGACTCAAACCGCTGTGCTCCATCTGCTTGGCACTTTTACGCGGCTCCGAAGCACGGGCGAGTATTTGAGAATAGCAACACAACGTGATGCAGCAAATAATACGGTCACCTGTTCCTCGGTGGTACTTTACCGCATGCGGCTTGTGTAGTAGGCTGCGCGCAGAGCAGTGGCTTTGGATATTTAAGGCGGATGGCCCTCATTTGTCCATGTCTAAATGTCACCTGGGTAATCTTCTGTGATTCCCGTACATTGGGCATGCCTCGACCTGCCAATGCCAAGCTTGGCTTGGCTTGCATAGGCTGTGTCGAGGTGGTCCTCCTGAGCAGCTCTGCCCCAGCGAGCTTCTAGCCACCGCTCCTTGCTCGTCTTTTCCACCTCTCCGTCGTATCGAGTTACTTCTCTCGATGCACTTACACAATGCGTTTCTACGTCGTCATTCTCTCTGCTGCCTCGCTTGTCTCCGCCGTTTCTGTATTCAGGCGTCATAATGACCTCCTTAAAGTGCCTTGTAAGTTTCTAATTTCAAATGCCCATCTATTCCGGTCTTTAGTCCTTACTTGCTCATTGAACACAACAGCCTGCCCGGGGTGATGGCTCACCGAGGCAGACACTAGTCCTTGCAGATCCGACGACGCCGCTTGCCTCTGCTTGAACATCCAGTACCTCACCGCAGTCAATACTTGCGTCGAAAATCCCTGCAACTCTGAGGATGCCAGTAAAGTCTCTGGGGCTTATACCGCGTAGTGAAAGGCAGCCGTTCATCTTTTGTAGGTCATCAACCAGCTTACCTTCGCTGACCCAGCTTCCAATGTAGGGTATTGATCTCGACCGCCCCTTACCAGGTAAGTACATCAGACCTTAATCAAAAGATGTTGGTATATTACAGTCTTAAAGGATGCCTTCTCGTTCCTATGTAGACTGCAAATGCTTCACTGAGGCTTACTGCAGGGCCTTTGTACGTACACCCATGTTCCAACATTGACCCGTTCTGTTGACTCGAGACATGCTTTGTACAGGGTATTGATGTCTCGTCCATCTTTCGGTACTAACTCCAACGCAAAGACAAGACGCGACAGAACGATATTAGCTGCCGTCCTTTAGCTAGCTCTACCTGTCCACATAGGACTCGGGGAATATTCTCGATCTTTTGAAATATTTGGACCGAAGTTGTAACGGAATTTTCTTTTCATCAGAACTGGCTTTGCTTTCCTCTGACATTGTAGCGAGTCTTCTTGATATGTCTCTTCGGTCACCGTATATGCGCGATTTATGTGTGCCATTCCTTTCTGTGTTCAAAATAAACGTGTGTGACTAGAGCGAGACCTCTTTAGACAGCGAAGTGCGACAGACACCAGCAGACGGCCGATGTGATCCAAGCCATCGAATAGTCAAACGGTGTGAGAGTGTGATTGTACATGGGCTGATAGACCTCATAGGCAGCAGGACTTCTCGAGGAGGTGATCGGCGTGCGCTGGATACCAAGTTCGCCTGACCTGACAGAGCGGTGAATGACAGTATGTCGCCAAAAATAACCCTTTCTCCAAGTGCCTCCAAGGAGTGGGACCTGAATGTATGTAATTCCCGAGGGGAATCGACGCAAACCCAAGCACTCCATCGGCTTGGTTTTCTTACGCGGGCCCGAAGCACAGGCGAATATTCGAAGACAAAAACACAATGTGATACAGTAATAATATGTTCACTTGTTTCTCGGCGGTACTTTACCATTTGTAGCTTGAACGGTAGGCTGCGCGCAAAGCAGTGGCTTCGGATATTTGAGACGGATGGCCCTCATGATCATTTGTCCATCTCTAAATGTCACCTGGGTAATCTTCTGTGATTATCGTGCATTGCGCGTGCCTTGAACTGCCAACGCTAAGCCTTGTTGGTTTATGTAGGTTGTGTCGAGGTACTTATATCAACCAACCCAGCGTTGTCTGGCCGTACTCAGCAGCTCTCTGCCCCAGCGATCTTCTAGCCACCCCTCATTGCTCATCTTCTTCTATTCTCCATTCTATCAAGTTACCTTTCTCAATACACCTACACCATGCGCTTCTCCGTCGTCGTCCTCTTCGCTGCCTCGCTTGTCTCCGCGGTCTCCGTATTCAGGCGCAATAACGACATCGAAGTTCCTTGTAAGTTTTCGATCTGAACTGACCGCTTACTTTAGCCCCTAAACTTTACTCACTCGCTGAAAACAACAGCCTGCGCGAAGGAATGCGCCGCCGAGGCCGACACTAGTCCTTGCGAACCCGACGACGCCGCTTGCCTCTGCCTGAATGCCCAGTACAGTACGGCGATCACTACTTGCGCCGAGAACTCCTGCAGCTCTGAGGACGCCAACAAAGCCATCGAGGCTTTTATAGTGAATTGCAAGGCAGCCGTTCGTCGTTCCAGTCCACAAACGAGGTAACCTTAGCTGATGCAACTTCCGATGTATATAGGGTATCGATCTCGAGACGCCCTTGCCAGGTAAACCTAAGTGAAATGGGCTGGTGTATTACTGTGTTAAACGATGTTTTTCTCATTCCTTCACAGCCTGCGCGAGTATTTGTTTGGGAGCGGCTCCAACTGATTGCCCTATTAATGATAACGGCGTCTGCCTGTGTAACGACCGCAAATTCCTGGAGTCGGCTTTCACTTGTTCCAAGACTTCTTGCTCTGATGAAGACATCAAGAGTTCTAAATGCTTCATCGAGGCTTACTGTAGGGCCGTTGTACGTACCCACGTTCTGACATTATCCCGTTCTGTTGACTAACGACATGCTTTGTACAGGGTATCGATGTCTCGTCCATCTTTGATTACTAATATGAAAGCAAAGACAAGACGCAACAGGACGGTGTTAGCTGTCGTTCTTTAACTAACTCTACCCTTCCACTCAGGACTCAGGAAATGTTCTCGATCTTTTAAAATACTCGGACTGACGTTGTACCGGACTTTTCTCTTTCACCAGAACTAGTTCTCCTTTCCTCTGACATTCTTGCGAGTCGTCTTGATATGTCTAGGTTACCATATACGTGCAAATCATGTGTTCTATTTCTTTTTGTGCGCTGAATAAACGTGTGTGACTGGAGCGAGACCTCTTTAGACAGTCAAATGCGCCAAACATCGCCAGACCACCGATGTGTTCCAAGTCCTCAAAATAACCAAACAGTGTGATCGTGATTGTACATCGGATGACGGGTCTCATAGGGACAAGGGCTTCCGGAGGTGATCGACCCGCAAATGGCGGCACTTTTCACTGAATATTGAATCCTAAGGCTAGCGGCGCTTGACCAAAGTGCGCATGGCTAATCCAATCCTACACGCTAGCTAGTCCGACATCTCAGGGCTCGCCATGCTCCTCTTTCCCTTCCTCGCCCACTCCTCGTTAGATAAGAGCAAGAGTTTCGATTCAATATCACATAAGATCGACCATATGAGATTCGTCGGTGTGTACTACCTGATTCCTTGGTGCCATTGGGAGGTATCCATGTGCCTTAATAGAAACGGCCGCTCAGTGAGGCCACGACCTTACGGCAATGCCCTCTAAAAAACACCCCAAATGCGGCCTCCCTGCAGATAATTCCTCGAATTGCCATGGAAGATGCACATGGTGGGTCGATGATCTAGTCTCAAGGAAGGGTGGCCAGGACTTCCGCCTGTCGAGGTCTCTACTGGTCTTCCCTGAACGCTCCGCAGTCAACTGAAGCCGCTATCATGTCTCCCCTGGACGGTATGATACAAGGTCATCGGTTGTATTGAGGCGGCCACGTCGCGCGAAATTCTAAGGTGGGCTACTGTGGGGTTAACCTTGCTTGGGAAGGGAGCCAGGATCTTCGAGTCGCGCGGCTGCACAACTTACCAAAATCGCAGCGAGCGCATATATACGGGACTTACGGCAGGTGTGTGCAAGACTGAGCAAGCAATGAGACCCGTTGACGCCGTGCTTCTTGTGATCTAGATGGCAAACCAAGTTTCATCCACGACGCTTGGACATGTCTGTGATATTGAGCTGGATCCAGGCTCTACGATTCCTATTCGACTCTAAAGTCCCCACCGTCACTTAAAACGACCTCCTGGCTGGCCCTGAACTCTGCCTCGCGAACCAAGCTCGGATAACTTGGTTCGCCCTCAACCGTAACTCAGAGCTAGTTCGGTCTCCAACTTAACCTGGGAGGTGCGCTTGACGGATATAACCTTCGATAGGAGGCTCCTGAAGCAGTAGGCCACATACCGAACTTTTCAGCTGCTGGGCAGCCCGGACTTTGAGGTTGTGCGGCCGGTTGAAAATGCTATAAACAACTAGGATGCAATTACTCAGACGGATACCCGGCCTCGAGATCAACGCCTAGTTATAGAGAACAATTTGGAAAACGTCTAGTCGGCGTCCCAGATATTCAGCCTTTAAGCTGCCATTCAACCACGATTTGGGGACGTTCATCCTGGGGGGTGGAGTTAGATGTGTTGGTGAGACTTGATTGGAACGGTACTCCTGGCTTAAGCTCGTAGCGGTAGGTCGTGTGTGGATGGAAACACAAAAAGACTGTTTCCGATAGCAAGCATACAGGATTGCGCTTCCAGTCATGTGTGCATGATGGGGTATAGTTGAACGATTTATCTGATGGCATGTAGAACGGGGTTCATCAAATGTTCAGAATGGCGACATGACGAAGATGTGACGATAGGACGAACAGGTATAACGGAGCTGGAGATACGTCTTCACGTCCGGAGCGGGAATCTCTATGAGGCGGAACCCAACCATTACACTAGGAAAAGCGGAAGTCAATGAACCTTTTCACCGCAGATGAAAGCACAGATACTAACTAATTTAATTGATTGGTCTTGAGTGGGATCGGCTTATCGATGCGGTACGTCATGTTGTCAGTCTCGTTAACTGGAGGCAGTTGGATTTCGATGGGTTGCCAATCGGCGCGATAATGTAGAGGTGTTGATGGTAAAAGATCTATGATAAAGTGTGATGCGAGGGGTGACTGGAAAGTGATAGGCAGATTTATTAGTATTAGTGCCGTTTGCCTGACTTTTAGTGCCGTGACATACGCGTAGAGGACCAGCCAATGGGGGTGGTGGTGGAGCAGCATTGCGAAATATTTTTGATCGTCGTTTTATCTGGGGCCTTTGAATGGTGGCCGTGTATGTAGAGTTCGTTATTATGGAAGACTTCAGAGCGCCATTAGTTGTCAGCCAGACTTGAGGCTTCCTACTCAGAACTTACTCCAGCGCGAGGTACTGCATTTGCAGAACCACTCGCAGCTTGTCCCTAGAACGCTAGTTTTAGCTTCAACTGAGAGCTGCGAGGAAAGATGGACGAACCTCTTTAATCTCCGCAAGGCTGAGGGGAGGCCGTGCCGGCTGTACGCCCAAACAAGAATCTCTGCGACTGCCAAAGGAACAAGTGAGCTTCGGCTCGCTTTTTGGAGGTTGGAGTTAGGAGTACCTTGACTCAGCGTCTTTGTTATCGTCGAAGGGGCCGAATTTCTTCAGAAGGCCAGCTCGTAAGGACACCCAGCTCTCTTGCGTAGCAGTGTCAAGGCTTTCATACCACCGCAGAACATCCCCGACTAAGTAAGGAGCTACCAATTCGGCTGCCGCCTTGTTGAAGAAAGAGGAAGAGCCTAGGCCGGATCCTGGGCCTTGCGACGCGTCTATTCTTGCAACCAAGGCTGGAACATCTTGACCGTGAAAAACGAGAGATTGAGAGGCCATTTGTGAGGACCAGCCACACAATGGAGAATGTGAGCGAACGGTTGAAATACTAGGAAGACACAAAGGAGGCAAAGGTGCAAGTGATTGGCGAGGGATTTTCTGAATGGAGATGAACTGGTACGTGTAAAGGGGATGCAGTGCAAAAAGCCACCGCGAATAACCCTCGTGCTCTTGGCCAATTGCCCACAAAAGAAACCGATATATCGTCCCTGAGCGGTTTAAATACGCAGTCCATCAGGGATTTTGAATCGTAACAAGACCAAGTCCAGCGATCCTAACAGAAACGCGACTTGGGAAAAGATCACTCTAATAACTAGGAAGAAAACGCTACTGTGATAGATAGATAGGATGGGGGGTAACTGTGATAACTAAAAATATCCGAAACGAACGAGAAGGCATTGTCTCGAAGAAGGCGAAAAGAAAAAGTCGTACATGTCGTCCATCAAAAGCGAGTGGGGAAAAGGAGACAGACAGGGTTACCCTGGCTAATTATGACTTGTCAGCGACCATTGATCTATTGCCACCAGGGTCGGGGTCTTGTAGTCGCTGGCTTGCATATCGGGCCACTGAGGATTGAACAAGACCTGGAGATTGTAGGTTCCCGCGGGGAGCTCGATGGTGAGGACGGTGACGCCTGGGTTTGGTTGATCGACCATGCCAGTAGGAAGTGCGGGGTCATCAGAGTACCGGACGGCTTCAGCGGTTCCAAAGACGACGCCAGACGGAGCATTGAGGATCTGGACCTGCATGGTGTTGCCATCGAGGGTCAAAGTTGCGGAGGCACCATTGACGGCGACGGTGGCGTTGGTGTGCATGCGCCACTCAATCGGTTGCGTCGAGCCGGTGATGTCGTCTTGGAGGAGCACTTGCTTGCGGCCGTTGATCATTCGGATACCACGCTTGATCGAACTATCCAGGGTGTATGGGATCAGAAGATGAGGACAAGCGCAGGGCAAAATCCTAATAACTCACACTCCGTTGTACGTGGCAGTCAAATCAGTGGTGAAGAATGCGGTCGAATCAGAAGGATCTTCAAACACGGTGCTGGAGCCCTGGGCGGTGTTGGAAGAGCCGAAGTTGCTCGGGGTGGCGGCATTGACGTTCTGGTTTCCGTGGGCGACGACCAAGCAGTTCTGACCTTCGGTACGCTTGCGGTAGTACAACCAGCGCTGGCTGTCAGTGGCTTCGGAGGCGAAGTAGCCAACGGCGTCGTAGTCGCCCGAGCCAAGCTCGCCAGCCCAGCGGACACCAAGGGCATCAATGACAAAGTCACCAGCATCAAGATCTCCGTGGGTCTGATGGCCAGTGTGATTTCCAGACTTCATAGCGACGTACAATCCATTGACATCCGTCCAGCTCGAACGCATGGAAGCCCAGACGTCCAGAGGATCGTCGAAGTAGTGATCCAAAGCCAGGTTGTTCCAGAACGCTCCAGTAACGCTGGGATCGTACCAGAACATACTCCATGGCTCGCCGGAATCGATACGATCTCGCTGGAAGAGCATGTACTCGGGCTTGTTGAATTGCGAGGCGTGGAACATCATAGCGTTTGCGGTGGTGCTGTACTTGTTTGGACCGTGGTCGCCATAATCGAACATCTGCTGGTTGCCGTAGACGTACATGTGGAAGAGACCAGTGTCGGCGAATTCAGGGTTGGCAGTCATCAATCCGTAGCTGCTACCGGTGGCTGTCAGGAGCGATGAGGCCATCTCGGCGTGGGCAGTTGTACCGAAGTACCAGTAGTTGGGTGTTTCGGACCAGGTACCATCGGAGCTGGGGCCCATTGCGCAGTTGGCCTTGGCGTTGTCAATGGTATATCCAAGGATTTGCTGGGCAACTCCACTTGTATCGTCGCCGAGAATGGCGAGAGCACCCATGGTCAATCCACCATTGCAGACGCAGTTCCAGTTACCGTTGACGGTTTTCCACCATCCGTAACCAGCGTTGTTGGCGTACACCTGGATACCGTACTGGAGGCCGAGGTTGATGATCGCGGTGCGGATGGTCGTCTTCTGTTGGTCTGTCCAGACGTCGTAGAGCCAGTCGTATCCGATGGCAAAGGCGGCGGTGAACTCGGCAACGTCGAGGAAGTGCTGGGTGTTCCAGTTGTCGGGCGCAGTTCCAAAGGATGTTGTACCTGTGCCAGAAGCATTCTAGCACCAATCAAGGGTCGGTGGGATGCCCAGAAATTTCATTAATTCGGAGAAAACGCACCAGCAGCTCCTTCCAGGCGCGATCCGCCCACATGGTCTGGCCGGTAACGCGGTAAGCGTAGGCAAAGGCCTTGATGCGTTGCTTGACTTGACGAGCGACGTCGAGAACACCGCTCAAGCTGAGGCCACCATCGATCACGTAGGGGACGGGGTCCATGCCCTCCCATTGGTTGACATCAGCCATGATAGTGTCATTCCATGCCTTCATGTATGGGTCGGAAGCGACGAAGGCCGCAAGCTGCTGCCACTTGTATGCGGGCGCAATCAAACGAGGCCTATCGGGCCTGACAGTGGTGGGCGCTGGGGTGGCAGGCTGGAAGGTGTCTGTATTCCAGGTGAGCTGTGCGTTGCTGCCAGCCTGAGCAACAAAGGTGGGGGTGGTGAAGGCAGCTGCGTTGGTCTGACGACAAGTCTCATGTAAGTTCCCATTACCCATCTGTGCGAATACACGAGGACACTAACCGTAGAGGGGTAGATTGGAACACTATGGGCGTTGGTAGAGGTGGCAAACAAGCCAATGGCGGTTTTTACACTTGCCAGCTCAGTGCCATTTGGCTCGCCGGTCGAGCCACTGTTGTTGGAAGAAGCTGATGAGGACGTCGAGCTCTTGCTGCTTGATTTCGAACCAACGACTCCGCCAACGACTGCTGCGATGATGATGACAACAGCAACGGGAACACCGATTTTCACCTGAATTTTGAGGTGGACCGAATGAGCGCGCTGGAACAGAACGCGCCGCGATCTTCAATCCCTCGAACTCACCCATTTACTGAGGCCTTTTTTGGGCTCTCCATAGCCAGCGCCGCCGTACTCTTCTGCTCCTACGGAGTGGTAGTTTGTGTTTGTGAGGTGGTCCTGGCTTTCGCGGTAAGCCATACGGAAGAGGGAGGGAGGGGGGACGGAAAAAGAGTGGAAGTGGGTTCTGTTTCAAAGCAGGCCCAAAAGTATTTATATCTCTAAGGTGTGAGGGGATAGGCGGTGAGGGCTAGAGGCAAGGGATGGTAGTTGGGAAGCAGGGGGGAGGGGGGAAAGAGAGAGGAGACAACCGCGTTGAAATGTTGTCGCACTGCCTAAGAATAACCTTAAGTCCGTTCCGAAACACCGAGAGGCAGGGCGACTGGCTGTAACCGGCACAATCGCCCAAACCAGGAAACGGCGTTTAAAATAGATCTACAGGGCTGCCCTGATGGCCAAAACGTCTTCCGCGATCTCGACAGTTCGTAGCGGGGATCCGAATAAGGATGGCTTGCAGCATCGCGCCCATGTACGCGCCGTGAAACCAAGAGAGGAGTATTATACTTTCTAAATATTACCGATAAACTGCCACGGACACTGCATTGACACTAAATCTAACCTGCTGACTATTCGGGGGCACGCTCAGCAAGAATGGCTTCCAGCTTGCCGAGCGTTCGTTGCAGCGGCAGGATCCCTCCGGCAGTCAACTTCGGCACGGCCTTATCCTCCCATCCAGGAATGGTTCTCATGATGTCTTCGCCGCCGCCGCTGCCAAACGCAGCACGGCTGGACTTTTGGCTGGCCTCGATCAGTTCCTTCGCATCGGCAATGACTTTGGCAAGTTTGCCCTGTTCCAAATAAAGCCACTCGATCTCCCTTTGCAGGCTTCCAGGAGGATATTCGAGAGCCCGCCTCACGAAGCTTCTCGATAAGACGTATGCTTTCTCACTGTACAGCCGGCTGTTCACAATACCCTCGTGTGTACCTCGAAGCTTCTCAAACGCGGGTTCACAGAACCATCTGTTACCACATCCGCAGTAAGGTCAGCGCTAAATCGCAGGGGCGGAAAACAATGGGAATACTCACGGCTCCTTTACTAGCACAAGCCCCTGGATCGAGACCAAAGCTTGCATAAGACTTGAACGCGTGGGGCTCCAGCTTTCCGCTTTGTCGCCGGCCCATGTACCGAGGATAGACAAACAGACCTTGCCTTCTTCGTACAAGTTAGGGTTAACTGAGTGGAGGTCAGCAGGACATCCCGACCGAGTGCAGAAAATGAACCGTACCTCGGCCATTACCGTTCGTCCAACTATGGAAATGCGCGATTGGTGGACTTTGAGGGAAAGTATCCTCGAAATGCCAGTCGATAACGAACGGAGCACCTTCGTACGGTGTGTTTTCAGGACCGATGATCAGGCTTCTGATCAAGTCAGCACGGTCTTCGTAGGCGCGAACGACGATGGAGTCTATCAGGAGGGGGGGGGGGTGAGCTAAATCTTAGTCAAGGAACGATCGGGGCACGTACCAGGGAGACCCGTACTAAGCATTTTATACTCTTTCGCCAGTCGTGACATAAACTGTCTAGTCGGCTGCCCAGTTTTCTTACTCAAGAAGGCGTGATCAGGGGGAGCGGACGGGAGCATCTTGAACTTCTTCCAAGGACCTCCCAAATCGTCCTCAACCTCGTTCTCCGAGTCACCCTGCTTCGTCGTAGGTGAAGCCGGAGATGGTGGGGTTGGAGGAATGGTCGAGGATGCAGGCTCCTCCGATGGCTTGGATACGGTTGCTGTTGGTGCTTCCGGAACACCACTAACATCCTCCTTGGATGCTTCGGCAATGGACTCCAGGGGTGGCAGTCCCTGATAGGCGTCTCCATCATCCACATCCATACCATCGTCGTCTCCTTCATAATCCTCCCAGCTCCCTTGACTACCCATATCTTCATCCAGACCATCGACTCCAGGTCCATTTACTGTGTGAATGCCGAAGAATTGACCCATGACTTGCGATATCATCCCGTTTTGGGCAGCCGCAACATCAATTTGCTCTTGACCATCGATAACGAGAGGTTCATCCCAAAGGCCAGGCAGACCGTCACGACCATCCATTAGGAGTGTGAGGCGCTTCAACGGGACCGGGTGTGTTTCGCCTGAAGGAAGATAGACATCTATATCGCCCGATGTACGGAGCTAGAAAAAGATAGTTTGGAGGCAATGTCAGACCTATGCCCGAGTAACGAAGCAAAACGCTTTCAAACGCACACTGGTAACCTCCCCAAACCAATCAATCTCCTTTGGGTTCTTCCAAACCAGTCTAGTATCGGCCTCCCGTTGCAATTTGCCTTGTTGGGTTACAATAGGCGAATTATGACCCCTCGCAGCATCGAAGCGTTGAGCATACTCCATTCCAATGTGTGCCATCTCGTGTCTCCACCCATCGGGATTCGTATCCCGCACCCAAGGTTCCAGCTCCCCGATCTTCGGCACGCGAGGCAGAACGCAACCGTTCGTTTCTGACTCGCGGTGCAACAGAACGAAGTCACCGCGCCGTACCCCTATTGCATCAGGCTCGTCCCACGTTGGTGTTGACGAGCCGTGGGGGTCGAGCTCAAGCACGGAGACGATGGAGAACGATGGAGGCTTGCTTCCATCTTTGGGAGGATTCGTAGGTGGTGTACGCCAGTAGACTTCAGCAGTTCGCTCGTCAGCAGAGACGGTCGTGACGACTCCCGCCCTGCTGTCATCCTCTCCCTTCCACTGAACCCAGTCTCCCGGCCAGCAGTCGTATTCGTCGGGGTTAGCGTAGGGTATTACTGTTGTGGAAGGGACATCTTCCGTAATCGTGCCGCTTTGCCACAATATTCGTACGATCGTCTTGGTCTCCCGGACGACGAGAATGTCACTTTCGATAAGCTCGCTGCCGGGTATGTCGACCTTGCCGTGCCGTGTATTTCTAACCCCATGCACTGTTGCACGTGAAGAACATTTATTAGCTTCTCGACACGCCCGTTGCAATAAGCCAATATGCGTACTTTCAGCAAGAGAAGCATCCCTGAACCGAACTCTATCGGAAACTCGAAAGATTGACCGTGGTCGAACGATGCACAGTTCTTTGAACTCGTCGGCGTTCCAGAATTGCTTTGGGCGTTTCTTTTCTGCAGCCGTTTCAGCGTCTAGCTGTGATAAATCCCCGGCATCAGCATCGGCAGCGCCGCACGGAGATCAAACGTCATAGCGGCTTACAGTTTGATTTACGGCCAACCAGGATATTGCGAGGACGGTAGGTTTTACCGATACTAAAACTTCGGGTACGGCTGACGTGGTCTCCGCCAGGTGCTGCAAAGACGCGTCAGGCAGGATGTCGGGACCACGATCACCAACTTGCATCCGTCCGCCCAGTTCAGCGAAGCAGAACAAAGACTTGTTGGTCAATTCTGCATGCATGGCCGGTCAGTTGATGACACGGGGGTGACGGGGTTGATTTGCATTACCGGCTATCGCCTCATCAAAAAGCTAATATTTAGGGAAGGAAAACGCCTCAGTGCACATAGCAATACAATAGCTTGCCTTCGACACTCACCTCTTCCACCTGACCAACCCAATCGTTATGGATGATATAGTCGCCCACGTAAACCTCTGTTGCATTCTCCAATTCCGACGAAGCGACCCATCCTCCGTATTGCACTTGGCTGACAGCATGCTCAAGCTTCACCTCCACAATCGTCTCTAGGACTACGCCACTTTGCACATCGTGCACATTACGCTTGACCAAGTCTCCAGGTTGGAGTGAACGGTCGATGAGGTAGTAGTCCGACTCCGGTGCGATCTCATGCTGCCCTGTGACCATATAAGACACCCCAATCTCTCCAGGCTGAAGAGCGCGATTCAGAGGGTCATTTGCGAGTTCTGGTGGTGGTGGCGCGGCCTCGGAGTCGTGCCAATGCCGCTGCGTGTCAAGGGTGTATTGCACAGGATATCAGTCAGAATTCACATAAGCGTTACCCAGCGCCGCGAGGGTGCTAAACTCACGAGAACTATGGCCAAGTCATCTTCAGGTCCTTCTGGGTCCCTATCTTTCCGCCTAACTATATCTTCGAGAAAGAACTAGGTTCAGGTGGAATGCTGAGGTTAATGACCCCTAGACCAACGCAATGTCAGAACCACATGCTTACGCTGGATGGAGCTGGAGCGGCGCGGCTCATAGAGCAGCAGTAGCGAAATCAGAGAGAGGGAGTAATAGAACGAATTTCGTGGCCGTAATGGCTTATCTCTTAGTGTAGGGTAAAGGCTGGCGGCGTCAGATGTCGGACGACCGCGAGAGGCGAAAGATGTGACAAAACGAGAAACAAGCCGGGACCCGCCAAACAGCGCCAAGCGCGCGTAATTCGAAGATTGCTCATCCCCGACGACCCCCATTGCCCAAGCTCAAAATCACAGATCCAAATGACTTTATTGCAGAAAAGGACAGACGTGCGTGAAAATACAGGACATTGCAGATTGTGGCGTTGAGGCCTTGACACCATGAGAACAGGAGAGAAATGCAAGGGTGGAGGAAAAGGAAAGCGATGATGGCACTACCGTTGAGAGCAGTCCCGATGCAACTAGGACAGGGAGGGAAATTCGATTTTTGAGGAAATATCCGCGATGTTGAGATAGCGGAAAGAGGACGCTTAGTAGCGGTAGTGGTCGGCCTTGTAAGGACCGTTGACGGGGATGTCGAGGTATTTGGACTGGGTGTCGGTGAGCTTGGTAAGCTTGACGTTGAGCTGTTTCAAGTGAAGGCGGGCAACCTCCTCGTCGAGGTTCTTGGGCAGGATGCTGCAGAAATTTGCTCAGGTCAAGACAGAAGGGCGCCACAATCGGATATATGGACTTACTGCACACCAAGAGGGAACTTCTCGGGGGTAGTCCAAAGAGCGATCTGGGCAAGGACCTGGTTGGTGAACGAACAGGACATGACGAAGGATGGGTGGCCGGTGGCACAGCTAGGAACGGAGGTCTCATCAGCCAGGACCAGGTACTGAATAGATGGGCACTATACGTACCCAAGGTTGACAAGACGGCCCTCAGCAAGAAGGATGATGTGGCGACCGTTAGGCATGGTGAAGCGGTCAACTTGGGGCTTGACGTTTATGCATTCCTTGGCGTTGGACTTCAACCAGGCAACATCGACCTCGATGTCGAAGTGACCAATGCTGGAACGGGTATCAGTATCCTACCGATACTGCTACATGCTACACAACACTCACTTGCAGACAATAGCATCCTCTGGCATGACCGAGAAGTGAGCGCCAGTGATGATATCCCTGTTGCCAGTGGTGGTGACGAAGAGGTTGGATCGAGGGGCAGCATCTTCCATAGTGGTGACCTCATAACCAGCCATGGCAGCTTGAAGGGCGTTGATAGGGTCGATCTCAGTAACCAAGACACGAGCACCATAGGAGCGGAGAGACTCGGCGCACTAAAAAAAAGCCCCAATCAGCAACAGCGTAGACTCTGTCAGGATCGAGAGACTTACACCCTTGCCGACATCACCGAAGCCAGCAACAACGGCAACCTTGCCAGCCAGCATAACGTCGGTGGCTCGCTTGATACCGTCGACGAGAGACTCGCGGCATCCGTAATAGTTGTCTAAGGCGACTTCCGTCAAAACGTTGCCCTGTGGTAACAAATGGACGAAGCACTCACCGAACTTGGACTTGGTAACAGAGTCGTTGACGTTGATGGCCGGAACCTTGAGCTTGCCCTCTCGGAAGGCCTTGTAGAGATGGTGAACGCCGGTGGTGGTCTCCTCAGAAACACCACGAATATCTTGTGAGAGACGAAGTTAGGCGACGGAAGACGTAAAAAGTAACAAAGCAAGCAAAGAAGGAAGGTGCGCATACCCTTGAGGTATTGAGGGTACTTTTCGTGGACGAGGTTGGTGAGATCTCCTCCGTCATCGAGGATCATGTTGAGAGGCTTGCCACCCGGGAAAGCGCTAAGGGTCTGCTCGATGCACCAGGTGTACTCTTCCTCGGTCTCTCCCTTCCAGGCGAAGACGGGAACGCCAGTGGCAGCGATACTGAAGAAATTAAAGATACGATCAGTATGCCGGCCATCGGATCATAATCGTGCCAAGGCGTACGTACGCGGCAGCGGCGTGGTCCTGGGTGGAGAAGATGTTCTAATAGGCGGAACGTAAATCCCAAACGTGTGTGCACCAAGTTAAAACACGCGGCTTCAAGCAAGAGATTATCTCTAGTACGTACGCAAGAAGACCAGGTAACCTCGGCACCCAAAGCCGTCAAGGTCTCGATAAGGACCGCGGTCTGAATGGTCCTGTTTAATGGAGACGGGCACCGCGCATCAGTAAAGAACTTCATGTTCTTAGCGAAAGTTACGCACATGTGAAGGCAACCGGCAATACGAGCACCCTTGAGAGGTTGCGTGGCTTTGTACTGGAAAGAGCAAACGCGGCATCAGCGTCGGCGCGTTCTAGAGGGCGTAGGATGCTCCCGCTTTACCTGCTCTCGGACAGCCATGAGACCTGGCATCTCGCCCTGTTACACGAGCAATGACTTAGTAAAAACGATACTCTACAAAGGCCCGATACTGCGCACCTCAGCAATCTCGATCTCCTTGCGACCGAACGCGGCAAGGGAGATGTCTGGTTGAGAAACGCGTCCCGGTCAGAATTACAATCAATGCTGCACGACGCGGGAAAACTGCATCAGCTCACCAGCGACCTTGTAGGACATGGTTTTCAAGTAGAAATGGGAGGTAAAAAGAGACTGGGAGGGGTTGAAATGGTGGTACGAGATGGAGATCTGGATTGCAATGAGTCGGGCTTTTATTTACCTCATTGTACCTTGGGCAAATTAGTCCAAACAAAAAACCTTTTCTCAGAGGGGAAATCCGAGGGCGATCTCCTCGCAAAAGTCGCGGCGGATTCCTTATGGATATAATGCAATAAGAATATGTTGGTATCTAAACATTTGGCCATAGGACTGACTTATGTCCGGAAGATGAAAATAACGGAATACCATGAAGGTCTTGCCGCCCTACACCAATGTACGCCCTTCCATGAAATGGAGGCGAAAATTCTTCTAAGTAAGCTCAGAGAATCAATAGGGGGTATTCGAAGTCATTCATTGTACTCTTCACCTGCCCCCATCGTGCAATCGATCTTAATACCCGGTTGGGTCGTGATAAGGCGTCCCAGGAAGCCAGTCAAAGCGTACGTCCCCAAAAGAACCAATGTACAGGGACATTTCACAGTGCTACACGAAGAACTCGGGCGCTGAGACCTGGAATGCCTCTTACAAACGAGTCTAGGGTGAGGATGCCCGTCATAAGAGGTTGTCGTTCCATAGGCAAGGTTCTGATAGCATATTGAGGGAAGCAATGTGTCAGGTCTCATTGATCTTATCGATAACCAGCCGGGCTTACCACTTTTGGGGAGTCTGATAAGACAACTAGAGTAACCCATTTTGCAGCTCCCGGGGCTAGTTCGGGAGCGGCGAGACTTTAGGCGGAGTTCGAACGCAAGGTGAGTGCATAAAGCCTGAAAGAGGAGGCCCCGTCTTTGTGTCCCGCACCACCCCTCCCCTCAACTCGACATCCTACATTCGACCCCCTCCTCCTCTGGTATCGCAAGTCTCGTCGCTATGATTCAATTTCCAAGAGCACTCTCGCTCAGGCAGATCGGCCAGCTTGCAAGCATTCGATCGATCTCAACCTCGTTCCGCCCTCTAGCTTCGACTGCATTTGTAACCGTCCCCAACAAAACTGTCTTCCCTCCGACCACTTCCCTGCCTACCTCACACCTCGAAACGGACCTCGCGCATGCCGCGGCCACGACTGGCATAGCTCATTTTACTTCCATCAACGGTCACGAGGCTCCTTTTGGCTCCATCAGCAAGCTCTTTGACCGACTATACGCGGACCCTCATCTCGCGACACGCCTCAACTCGACCTACATGAAGAGAGGTGTCTTCAAGACAGCTGGACTGCACAAGCCCCAGGCCGATCAAAAGACAACCATCGACTTATCGGCCAAAAGACTCGAGAACATACAACGCCTCGCGCCTGACCTCGTCCATGACCTTGGTGCCGACTTCAAAGAGGTCTTGGAGTTCTTCAATAAGTTGGAGAGGCAGTTGGTCCCGAATGTCATGAGAGCGTCGAGCGCTGTCGCGGGGGTGGATCTGGAAGGGCTGCACGCCGGAAGGAACAATAACTTCCGCCTTGTCGACTATTTCGTCAAAGGGAAGCAAGCCTCCGAAGAAGCTGCAAGATGCGGTGCTCATCGCGATTACGGAACGTTCTCAATTATCCTGTAAGTCCTTTGATGGTAGCTTCAAGAACGAACAAAGGGCTGATCCCTTATTCTGCTAGGCAAAATGGGGCTTCTTCGGGTCTGGAGTATGCCTCCTCCACGGCTCCTTCGGGATGGAAGTCTGTACCATCCACGGATGTTGCAGTCGTCTGGGGCTGGTGCGCTTCCATCCTGTCGAACGATCGGATCCAAGCTGCCCACCATCGCGTCCAGTCCACCGCTGCAGACACCCGAAGGCAGTCCGCGGTCTTATTCGTCGCACCGGACCTCGACGTCGTTCTGAAGCCACTCGTAGGAACCGGATCTAGGTTTAGTCAAGCCATCAGGAACGGCGAGGTGCTTCCGTTTTCTTATCTCTGAAATCGTTTTGGCGAAAGGCTCACAGACTTGCTTGAATCTTTAGGTTACCGTGGACGCCTTCAAAAATTACTCTGGCAAGACATGGAGGGTTCGTGAAGGCAATGAAGACCCGGAACCTGGAATGCCAAAGCAGGATAAAGAGCTGCTGGAAGCATTTGTTCGTGGATGAGACGACTTATTCAAAGTAAAAGAGCTGAACATGTAAAGTTTCTTGTTGTGTGACTAAATGATTATGACCACCCCGACTGGCCCTTGGTTCGCAGAGAGATTGTCCGCCGGGAGAGTGCGCGCCATGAGACACGCACTCCTTACCGGAATGAAACAGGTTTTGTGCTCAAGTCCATTTAGACGAAAACAGAAGGCGGGGGCTCACGTGACGAGCACCTCCGGGCCAAAGCACCCCCTGCTGGGGGGTTTGACGCCTCCGAACCCGTGTTCCAAGTTGAAATGAGATCGTCGAACACCCGCGACACCCCTCCCCACTCTGGAACGCGGCTGATGAGTGTATGTCCCCCCAAGAACCACACAAACATGCCATCGTACTACAGGAGCAATCCGAGCCCCGAAATCTGGAATGCCTCTGACAAGTGAGTCCAGGGTGAAGAAGCCTGCCATAAGAGGTAGTTGTTCCACGGACATAATTCTGAACAGCATATCGAAGGGAGCAAGACGCCAGGCATCCTATTATTCTCGCCAATAACCAGCCAGGGCTAAGGCTTCTAATGGATCGGATTATCCGAGCAATCCGGACGTCGGATTGCAGATTCGGATTGAAATGTCCTCTCTCGCCCCTCTCGCCAGCCCCAGGACGCTCGGAGTGCCCTCCATATGCATATATCTTCTGGTTCAAGATTCACTCAGCGGATGATCAGCCCGAATCCATCAATACCCAGAGCAGTTACAATCCGCATTCAGACAAAATGAACCAAAAACGACAAAGGGGAGGGAGGGATACACTTAGACAGCAGAAGAACACAGCAGGGAATAACCACATATAAAAAGAGAATCCAAAATGGACATTTTAAGCAATAATTTATGAGCGAATTGAAGGGAGCGGTGCTCGACCTTCAGGAAAAGCTTGATCTCGCCCAGGTGCCGGAGTCGATGCAGAACCCGCTGCATCGAGGACGGTGGCACGCTGGGTTTGGTCAAGCTCCAGTCGAGGTTCGGACAGACCCCCAGGGTCTGAGGAGTCGTCGCAGACTCTTGAGAAGGAGCGAGGAGTTAGCGTTGAGGCGCATCGACGGGCAGAATGGAGTACGTACTCGGGCATTAGAAGTCACCGTGCCTTCATTTGAAACACGGTTCGGCTGCTGCGATACCGGCTCCGTGCCACTAGGCTCCCTCCCTGATAATGCAAAGTTCGTTTCGGGGTTAGGAAACGTGGTGAACTTAACGCCCTCCGGGGGCGTAACAGAGCCGGGGGGAGTGAGTGGGGGAGAGGTGACCAGAACCCCTTGCTTATATGCCGCCAAAAGACAATCAAGCTATGGTAAAAGGTAGACCTAGTCAGCGACTATCTTGTCGTCAGCGTAGCTGTCGAGTACGTACTTTTTTGTTGTCCGCCTTCTGCGCCTTCAACTCCGCCATCAACGTCTCGGCGCCCTTTCGGACCGTCGAAACCTCCTTCCGGGACTGCGCGAGAGCACTTCGGAGAGAAGCGTTCTCCGTGTCACTGACCCCGGCCTCGTTTCGGGCAACTCTCGCGCGCCTCTTGGATGCTCCGAGTTCTCTTCTGACCAGGTCGATCTCGACGCGCATGGCATCGAGTTCGAGGCGGGTTGATGCGGCTTCCGACCGTAGCTCGCTCGCTTCGGTCTGAGCATAGCGGACTATAGCAATAGCTTTGAGCCGATCTTGATCTGCCGCTTCCGTGTCTCGCTTGTGTTCCTCGGCTGCGTGTTCGAGGTCTTGGCGGAGATGGACGACAAGAGTGTTCTGTCAAGAGCGCTATGAGTTAATTGAACGCTGCAACGGCCGATGCCAAGCACTTACAAGTCGCACCACGTTTTTCTTGGACTCGTCCAGCTCGGTGTTGCTTCGTCGCAACGCTTCGGTAGAGGCCGTCTGAAGTTCCACATACTTCCGGCACGCTGCTTCAACCATTTCGCGATGGAACTTGCTCATCGCCTGTTCCTGCTTGATGTCCGCCGTTGCCTTCTGGATGTCTGCGGTAGCCTTTTGAAGACCATTGGCGAGGACTTCGTTGTGTTGTAGGAGGATTGATAGGCGAACTTGGGCGACACAATCGTTGAATGACTGGTAGCAGTCGGGTGTAAACTTTGAAATACAAGCAAAAGACGCTTAGCGTTAGCAGCGTGGTCTGTGGAAAGAGGGTGGATATTCATCGCGAATGAACTTTGACTTACCTGACGACCGTAAACGTTGCGTATGTACAAGAAAGCCGACAAAGTCAGGATTAGAAGAGCAATGCATGCCGGGATTTTGAAGGAGCCAAGGACGATGGACGCGGAAGACAAATGAGGAGGGTATGGAAGAGATGAATACTGAAAGGTGGGCCAGATGTCTCTGAGCTTCATAAAGCCGACACCATTGACACCACTGAGGGGAAGGAGGACAGAGGTGGGCAGGATGAACACGAAGAGGAACACGAGGATGTTGACAAGCACATTTCGCAGGCGTTGTATAGTCGACATGATGAGGAGTGGTGGGAGTAGGAGTGGATCTGGGTGGAGGAGGACTTTGGGGGAGTGAAGTGGGAGAGAGGTTGCGAAAGAGGAAAAGAGAGGAGGACTGAAGCTCAGGTGTCTCGTAAGTACTTTTTTCTACGGTCAGCCCACAAGTACAAGACGGGTGACGCGTCTTTAGCTATGAAAATTTTAATTGTATTGAATTCGTAAGTTCCAAAAATCCCGTGGATTTCAATCCAGACGCCCCAGCAGCCCAATGACTCTTACCAGCACTCTTCGTATGTCGGTCATGGCAAATCTCATTCCCTGTAATACTTTAATCATCGTTAGACATTCAGCCTTTACGAGTCCTTTTTCGGCAAAGAAAGTGTCAAGATAGTTGTGAGTTGGATCGCGTCAGCAATGTCGCTAAATCTTGGACAGCAGTCACTTACCAAAAGCGAAGGACCTATCCCATTGTTATATACCTTTTAAAAGCGTTTTAGGGGGCGTCAAGCGATTTGTGGCCAGTGCGGGACGCGTCGAAAGGAGATTTCGCCCGACAGTCACTCGACAGAGTGCACCTATCACCAAATGACATTCCACGCACCAACGGACCAAAGCAAGTAATAGAGTATAGTTCAAGGTGTATAATATAGACTGACATGGCGTAAATACTTAAGCTTGCACCAATTCTCGTTAACCGGCAGCGTTGGAGATCTTCGACGATATGGACAAATTCAGACCTTAAGCAGGTTTAAAACAGCCGTCACACTTTAGTCAAGATGTAGTCCAGCCAGCTCCTATCGACCAATTAGAATGTTACGCCTTCCACATGCTGCAATTACTCTTAGCCGGCTTAAAACTCGAAGTATTCATTCTACGTAAGCGTGCGCGGCGGGACACTACAAGACAATGCTCATTTGCATCTGAGCAACGGCGAGAAAGGAGAGGAAAACAGAGGCTTGGGGTATGCCATAGCAGCGACCGGATAACAGTAGACGGATCCAGAGGGAGGGAGGAGAGGAGGAGAAAAAGGAGAAAAGAGAGAGTGCGTGTGCGTGTGGGCGGGTAAGACAATGCAAGTATCTCGATGCTGTCTAGGATAGGATAACAGAAGGGTTACGTGAAAGGAAGAAAAGGCTGTCATGACGGCAGAGAGGGTAGAGCTAGATAGAATGAGGTTGCAGTAGTGGTTTGGCATACAGCTTAGTAGAGAGAGTGTCCGTTATATTCTTAGCCGAGCTCGATTCCAATACATGCTTCCCATAGAGCCGCTCTTGCCCTTTTCAATGATACGAAACAGTCTGGGGAAAGCAAGATGATTATCAGTAATCCCGCCGACGCTCGCGATCGAAACACTAGCAACATGTCCGAAGTCACCGGCGGCATCGCGTCCAGTCCACTACTGCAAACACTCGAAGGCAGTTCGCGGTCTTGTTCGTCGCGCCGGACCTCGACGACGCTCTTAGGCCACTCGTAGGAACTGGATCTAGGTTTCGTCCACCGTAAGGTACTTCCGTTTTCTTGTTTGCCGAAATTGTTCTGGCGAAGGATTGAGAGACTTGCTCGAATCCATCGGTTAACATTAAGGCCTTTGAAAATTACTCTAGAAAGACGAGGCGGATTCGCGAGTGCAATACAGACTCGGAGCCTGGCATGATAAGGAGCTGCTGGAAGCGGTTGTTCGCGGATGAGGTGACTAGTTAATCAAGTCGTACAAGTCGGGTCGAACATGGAAAAAGTTGGTTTTGTATGACTAAATGATGAAAAGCTTCCCAACTGGCACTTGCTTCGCAGAGAGATTGGGCACCGGAAGAGTGTGCTCGATGAGGTGCGCGCTCCTAACTGGAATGGGGCATTCAGGTTTGCCTGTCCATTTAGACGAAAACAGAGTGTGGAGGCTCACGTGACGAGCGCCTCCTGACGTCGGGGCCGAAGCATCCCACGCCGAGGGGTTTGACGTCTTCGAACCCGTGTTCCAACTTGAAAATGAGTTCGTCGTTCAAACGTCGAACACCTACCACACAACCACCTCCCCCCTCTGGAACAAGGTTGAACTCCGCTTCATCCGTGCTCGAAACATCAACTGGCGTACCATCTCTCGATGACGTTCTGGGTGGCGGTCAACCTTTAGGCTCCATTCTCACTATCCTAGCACCTGACAGACATTCAAACTGGTCTGAACTGCTGCAGCGGTACTGGATCGCTCAAGGACTTGCTTGTGGACAGCATGTATGCGTCGTTGGGGAGTCTGGTCGGTCGACCAAGTTGGTGGACGGCTGCATGTGGCTGTCGCCTGCGGAGTATGGAGACTCGGTGAAGGGCGGTGCGAGCGAGGACGAAAGAGAGCCAGGTGCGGATGAAGAAGTCAAGATTGCTTGGAGATACGAAGGCATGAAGAGGTTTCAGACCACTGTGTCTGCGACAGCGTCCAAACGTGAGTCACTCGACCTTTGCCATAGCGAAGAGGCCGGACGCTGAAGATAGCGCTCGCTAGGGGACGACTATAGCCACACGTTTGAGCTGACGCAGAAGATACCTTCAGAGGTCATAGACATGGCTCTTCAGTCTGGTCAGTTGCAGTATCTTCCGGTCGAGCCGGGGACCCCAGTGCCGCCCTTCGACAAGGTTTTGAGCCAGATCAAAGAGTTGATAGCAACTCGGTACGCTACAAATCACATATATTTTGTTGACTCTGTCTCACTCCTGGTAATACAGCCAGGGACAAGCGGCGAACTCCAGGCAAGTTGTTACGAGGCTAGCTATTCCAGAATTCGGCGGCTTCTCTTGGGGCGACGCTACTCCCGAGGTAAGTAACGCACATAGTCAGGGCGTGACATCTTTGCAGACATTGGAACGATTTCAGGCCATCCTTCGGTTCTTATACCTCCTTCGCAGCATGGTACAATCGACGCAGGTGACAGTTCTCATCACCATACCACCGCATTTGTCACAAGAAGTCCCCGCATTTGACTCAAGTATTGTCGAAGGGTGGTTGACGAAGTTGGGCTTCTTAAGTGATGGGTGTCTCAGCTTCTCCAGCTTTGGGGGTAGGTTGACTAGAGCGGTTCTTTGGGAGAGAATTGCCAACTCAGCTCATTTATGCAGATAACCCGACACTATCTTCGGCCTTTCCAGCATATCATGGCTTTGTTCATGTTCACCGGGCACCGTCTGTCCGATCGCTGGTGCCACCCTCGCACAAGCTATCCGTCTTGCGTGGCCTTTCTTCCCCATCCAGCCATTCTGAAGGGGGTGGCGAAAACAACCTTGGGTTCAAGTGTACGAGGAAGCGGTTCGTCATCGAAACGTTGCACCTGGATGTGGAGGGAGGTGTCTCGGAGCGACGTACTGCGCCACCAATCTCCGCGACCATTCACGAGCATAGCGAGCCCGTGGGTGGCTCGACGTCTACAATCACAAAGGCGGAAAGGGCCCAAGTCGCCGTTGAGGCGCCTCCAGCGGCTAACGACGAGGTGACTTCTCCGATGACGAGCCCGAAGCCGAAGAAAGCGCGCAAGGTGGTGGCATTCCAGTCCGGAGGGCGCGACCTGTACGATTTTTGAAGGAATATGATGGAAATGACCGCATCATGGTCGTTTGTGATATCATTGGCAGTATACCTGACGTAGCTGAGCTTTTGGTCTGGGCTGCTTGTCCTTGGATGAGGGGTGGGGCGGGCCGGGCGTCTAAGTCACGTGAGGGACGCGTTTTGTTTGTTTTTCGCGTCGCGTTCTTTTGCCTTTCACTAGGGACTGGGCACGAGGCAGCGAGTAAGAAAAGAGACCGTCACCTTTTACTCTCATCCCATCGTCTCACCCTTCTCCTCTCCCCTTCGACCGTCTCTCCCCCTCCTTCTTCACCGCTTTTACGTCTTGTCATCGTCTTTAATACTGTCACCATCGCTGTCATCGCCACTTCATCATCCACCGCGTCTTCGACCTTCGCTCAGTCCAAAATGACCACAGCCGCCCTCCTCCCTCCAAATCTCGTGTCGCTCGACGACGACGACAGTCTCTTTGGCCAGCTCGAGCCCGAGTCCAATCAATCCGGCGAGGGGCCAAAGCAGCCACACCCATTCGACGGCATGCAGTGAGTACCAGCACAGTTTTTGTCTGGACTGCGGTCGCGTTTTCTTCACAGCCACTAACCACGAGGATTTCGACGCGTCTAGCTTCGATAGCGAAGATGATCAGGCCGACGACGATGAAGCGGAGGAGTATCAAGACGACGACTACGTGGATGACGACTCTTTTTCCGTGCCGCCCCAAGCTTCCCTCCAGCAGTACGACCAGCCCATCCCACCTCCAATTCCCACCCACTCTCGCCCATTCCGTCTACCAGCTCCCAAGTTCCACAATCCTCTGCCAGTAGCGAATTCAGCCCATCGCGCGGCAAATCAATCACGCGCCGTTATGCTTCCCGCCAATCACCGCCAGCCACAAAACCGACCGCGTCAAGCGAGAAAGGTTTCCCCGACGAACCCTCCCCTCATCGCCTCATCACGTCCGTCGAATGTTCGACGCGCGGGAGCGCCATCCCACCGAGCCACTTTATCTGTCTCGTCTCAGGGTCTTGGCGACGCGGGCGATCCTTCCATCCCCGACCCGAACGAAGAAGGCATCATCATGATCTCTGGCGCGCAGGCCATGCACATGACCTTCCTGGACTTCGGGGCAAACATGTATCTCATCCGTAAAGACCTTACCGACCCACTCTATCCATCTTTCTTGGAACCACCGTCCAAACTCACTCCACTTCGTTGCCTCTGCTGCAAGAAAGTATACAACGGACCAAATGCTCGATCAATGTGGCGTAGGCACATCACTCAGAAGCATCAGTTCATTCTTGGCGGAAAGAAGGGCAATGGGAAGGGCAAAAAGGAGGTTGTCGATGGTACGGCTTCTCCTCAATCAGGCTTGGTCCGCGCTAATATTTGTCTCTCAGACGAAAATCGCTACCCAGGTGAATCAGCTGAAGAGGCTGTTCTTCGCCGACGCGAACAGGCCCTCCAAATGAAGCGAGACTGGACCCGAAACCGCCGCCTCTCAAACCGGGCCGCTCAAGATGATGGCCTTGCGTTTGCTGTCCCGAAGATGATCGCCCGACCCAGCAGCTTCGGCTCTCAACACATCAATGCAGAACTTCATCAGCACGGCCTTCAATTCGATCAGGTGACTGGAGAGCCATTGGCACAGTGGCAGTCTTCCGGGAGCTTGGTCGAGATGAGCCGAGGTGGAAATCGCGCCTACGCACAACACAACAAATTGGCTCTTGTGCCACTGGACGATGCCGGGTATGAGGATGACGATGACGAGGAGGAGGAGCCACTTTCCAATCAGCTTGCTGCACCCCTTCACCCCAACGAACTTGAGCCATCCCCTGCTCTCGATTCTCCTCACGGCTCCACCTTTACGGCCCTTCCCGAATCAGGCGCTTCTCTCGAGGATGCTCAACACGAGCCGCAACTCGTTGAGAACGAGGAACCTTCCAAGGATGCCAGATCCGACCTCCATCATGCACACCTCTTCCAACATTTGGGCTCCGAGTTCGAGTACGACTTTGCGCTCGGCACGTCTCCTGTAGTCGCGATGACCCAGCTCCCCGTCCTCTCTCAACCCAAGGACCAGCACTTGAATGGGATGCCTGAGCTCTCGTACTCCTTCACGCGACCACTTGGTGGGCTCCCTGGTACCCCAGCACGTGTGACCACTACTCGTCAGCTTACCGATGCAGAGAGGCGGAACATACTCTCCTTGGAGAGCCCAAGGAGTATTCCGTTCCCTAGGAGCAAGACTTCGAGCAGCATCCTCGGAGGAGTAGATGTGACAACTCGACCGATTGTCTCCACCCCTGGCCGTCCTTCAGGAATGATGCGATCTGTTACCATGCCTGCCTTGGCTCTTCACTCTACTCCGCTCTCCGCCGACACTTCATTCCAGTCCATCATGCCCGAAACACCAGGAAACGGGTCGGTCAGCTACCTCGATCACATGCCCCCCACACCTTTCCGAGATATTCTCGGTGGCAGCTGGGACTGGCACATGTTCGAGAGTCCGGTCGTTAAGCGCAAGAGAAGTCAGACGGACGAAGGACCCGTAGCAACCAAGGACACTTCCAGTATACTCTCGTCCACGACATTGAACGCCAACATTAGTGGGGACGTTCAGGTGTCGATTATTGAAGGCGACTTTTTCGAGAAATTCTTCGACCTTCCACAGACACCGGGCAAGAAAGGGCTAGGTTTCAGCGAGGCGGGCGGCTCCGAAAACGTTGCTGGTCTTGCGGAGGATGGGATCGAGGATGCGCGAAGGGTTAAGAGGGCGAGATTCTCGTCTTCGTAACTCGTGTTTCCTCGACACCGTCTTCAAAGTCCGCCCACCCGCTGTGTATACTACATCCGACAATCTCATCGTTCAACATCATTTAGTCCAAAACCCCTTCCCACTAATCGCCCCAACCCCCATTCACATCATCATTCTCTTTCTCTCACTTGCTTTCATCTGTCCAGCTTTTTTGTTGGCCGGGAGCTGGGTCGGACGTTGATTGGGCATCGACTGCCTGGTCGCTGACCCATCTTCGTCGTTGCCTCTCTCCACGCGCTCCGTTCTTGTTTCTGATTGCACCGTTTCAAACTTTCCGATATATGTTGCTTTACTTTTCTCTTCTTCCCTTCTTATATATTGTAGTATATGCATCTCTCTCTCTCTCCCCCCTTGTGTTTCACCTTCCTAGCGCTTGATCGTTGGACTTGTGTCTGCTCGAAACCCCGTCGCTTCCCTTGATATCCCAAACTTTGTACACTCCGTGTATGTCTAACTATTGATTCGCATTGACTAGAGTTTCTCGATCTGCGTGCGCTCTATAAGGACATCAACGACCGGTTCCTACGTTCGAAGGGTTGTTCCCTCGAAACGCGAGCTAGTGGCCAACTCAAGACCAAGTCCAAGCGGTTACACCACCTACGCTGCTAACCAAAGCAATTAGTCCCGCCCATATCTTGGGTCTACGAACTTACTTTCAGTCCACCCCGATGCTATGGTCGCGAATGACGAACTCGAAAGAGCCCAATGCAATCTCGTTCGGCTGGTTGCCCTCCGGCGTCGCTCTGAGAGTTCTAACGAGAGCCGTGACTCTCTGGTCCTCCACAACACCCTTTCTGTCCTCGTCGTGTAGGGCGTCGGCGAAAGAGGTGCCAGCTGGGAATGGGAGAATGGCAAACTCCGTTCCTGGGAGAGTAATGTGATGTGTGATGGTGAATGGCGGGTGGCTGGTTGGCGTTCCTGCTGCGTGATGGGTCTGAGGATGGGAATGGCCCGGTGGCTGTGGATATGGGGAGAGCAGGTGTTGGCCGTAGAAAGGTCTATTGGGTTCGTATATGTAGTTGTTAACGCTTTTTCCATCGGGCATGACGAGAGCCCAGTTTGTGATGAAGGTTATCACTCCATGCGACCTCTGAAGGGCCTGGATGGCGTTCGTGATGTGGGTCATGGCTTTCAAGTCCGCCCGTGGAGGAATGGGTTGACCCGTATCAGTCTTGTTGGTGGAAGCCTTTGCTTTGGACGCCAGTTTTGCTTCTTCGATTCTCCACCTGTCTGCCTGATAGAACGTACTTAGAGAGTCGATGAAAACCATGAGCAGCTCTTGGTCCGGCATTTTCCCCTTATGGTAGGCGGGCAACGCCAACAGGGTCGTCGCTAGGGACATCGACGAAGTTGGACGAAATAAGTGGGCGCGCTTGAGACATTGCTTGGCGAGGTCCGACGCGGTGGGGGTGAATTGAAGAACTGCGTTCGGGATATCTGAAGCCTGGGCTTTAACATCGTCGAAAGTTTGAACGAATTTCGCTGAGAGGTACGATTCGATGATGTCGTAGAGTCGCAGCATTGACCATCGGCCATCACAGTCGCAGATGACAACCGCTTTCTCTCGTCCTCCGAGTGCAATGTCTCGTTTGGAGCTAGACGTTTTGTTCCGTACCGGAGCTTCAGGGCACGATAGGGTACAGGTTACGGATGTTTCCGTCGGCAGCACGCAAGTCATGGCAAAGAAGTGGAGGAGTTGGGTCTTGCCAGACGCGGCTGGGCCTTGGATCTCGATGACATCGCCCCGGTTAAGAGTCGAGTCACCAATCAAGAGACTTGGGATCGCGGAAGCGATGTGATTATCAAGATCGGTTATGAAGGTTGCTCCTGGAGGATTCGCTACGAAGTGAGGAAGATCAGCTGAGCTGGTCGAATCAGGTCCTTGTGGGTTGCTTACTTCTCTTTCGTACGCGTGTCAAGAGCTGAGAAACTGGTGGCAATGAACAACTGCCCCAAGAAGACGAGCCTATAAAGCGCTCACCTCAAGAGCAGATTCTGGTTGTATGTGGGATAAGAAATCTTCCATGGCACCAAGGGCGACTTGTGGACGGAAGGACGATGAACCGCCACAGAGGCAAACAAACTCGAACTCAGGGCTTCGCGGAGACGCGCAACTTTTTGGATCACCCACTCAATCCCGACACAACACCCGAATCTCCCTTGTCTTTCTTTCTCCGTTCAACCTCACTTCCAGCTATCCGAGCTCAACAAAACTCTTCTTTAAATGGACAAATTCGATGATGCTACCAAGGTGCGTTTATCCAGTCCTGTTAATAGTGAATCACGCACTCGCTAACGGCAACACTTGCTGTCCAATATAGAAAGAGCTCGGTGAATTCCTTGAACAGGAGCAGGCTCGGGCAAGAATGCAATCTTCTGTGCTTCAATACACCGACATGTGCTGGACCAAGTAAGCCCTCTGCTCCTGTGCCACCCTCGACCGTCGTTGACACCAGCTTTTGCTTCCTAGGTGCATAACCGGCACTCCATCAACTCGGTTCTCCCGAGGCGAGGAGTCATGTTTACTTAACTGCGTCGACCGATTTTTGGATACGAGCTTGTTTATCGTTAATAAGCTTGAGGCTCAGCGGAAGGAGTCCGCTTGAGCTTGCAGCACGACATATTTCTTCTTGTGAGCTCAAACTTGTGGCTCTACTCTCGTTGTGGCTCTTGTTTAATGACTGTTTCTGGTAGATTGCATTGCTTTACTTTGTTTGCCGCATCTACAATATTTCGATTTACCCTCCGACTTCTGTGGCCCTAGACCGCCTCTTTGTGGTACCGGTTCGCTATTGCTAGCAAACTTAAATACATGGCTTCCAAGATCGAACGATGCGCGAACGTCGTTCTAGTAAAAATAGGGATGAATTGCGTTGTCCGAATTCCACCCAGCGTCCCCAAAGATAGAACCATTTAGGACTTGCACATGCTTGATAACGCTACACGCCCTTCGGAATACCGAACCTTTGTATCTGCGTACCTCCACCCGCTTATAGCTGGTTCTTGCCGGTATCATCCGGCCGACGAGGTCTGGAGATCAATCGAACCCTCGCGTGTTCGCACGCCTTTTGCTTATAAGAACGTGACCATCCACGACCACTGTCCGGAACTCGACATTCCCCCAACTAACCCGTCCGCCGCCCATCTACTACGCCTTTATCATGTTATCTTCAACTCGAAAGTCTTTGGCATTAATAGCAGCCAGAGGGGCGAAGCAGAACTCAACTGCTGCTCTTGCACTTGACCTTCCAACAACCTCGGCGGAGTCGGAAGCCTTCACTGCCCGAACGGAACAGCTCGAAGAATTCTTCTCTCAGCCGCGGTTTAAGGGCTTGAAACGACCTTACTCTGCTGAGTCTGTAGCTACGAAGCAGGGCAATATGCCACCCTTACCAATGCAAAATTCGCTGTTGGCCGACAAGCTTCACACTCTGCTTGCAAGAGCTTCGGAACAAGGGAAACCGGTCCATACAATGGGAGCCATCGACCCGGTGCAAATGACACAGATGGCAAGATATCAGGAGGTCCTATATGTTAGTGGTTGGGCAAGTTCAAGCGTGTTGACGACGGCTAACAACGAAGTTGGTCCGGATCTTGCGTAAGTCAGTTACGCCATAATAACTCCCTCAGCCTGGATTGATCATTCCTATTTCATTGCCTTCAAACTCCTTGAACTTCAGAGACTACCCATACACAACCGTGCCGAACCAAGTTCACCGACTGTTCCGAGCCCAGCTCCACCACGACAGGAAGGTCTACGATGAACGGATGTCAGCGAGTCCCGAGGCGAGGGAGAACATGGAAAATATCGACTATCTCCGACCTATTATTGCGGACGCTGATACTGGCCATGGCGGTTTGAGCTCGGTCATGAAGCTGACAAAACTGTTCGCCGAAAGTGGAGCAGCGGCTATTCACATGGAGGACCAATTGCACGGTGGGAAGAAGGTACGTTTCAACTAGTCGACATGCCTCCATTGATGCCGCATGTTGAATTTCGAACAATTCGATACTAGTGCGGTCACCAATCGGGCAAGATCCTCGTTCCAATTTCCCAACACGTGTCTCGACTGGTCGCGGCTCGTTTCCAACTGGACATCCTGCAAAACAAGATGCTTCTCATTGCGCGAACTGACTCCGAATCTGCCAAACTTATTGCATCCACTATCGACATCGGTGACCATCCTTTCATCCTTGGAACCAACTTCAAGGGTGACGGAAAGGGGCTGGCCGAAGTTTTGGCTGAGGCCGAGATGAGGGGCGTCTCTGGAAAGGACCTAGATGCTTTGGAGGTGCAATGGATGAGCAAAAGAGGTCTATGCACGTTTGGAGAAGGTATTTCGCTAGAGATGATTCATAAAAACGAATTATTGACACTTTCTTCCACGACACGTAGCTGTGCAACAAGCAATACAAAAGAACACACGCATCTCAGACAAGGAGGCCGCTTTACAAAGGTTCAAGGAGCTCTCTGCTGGCAAGTCGATCACCGACTCACGGGCTATCGCAAAGGATATCGTCGGGGAGGAAGTCTTCTGGGATTGGGATCGTGCGTTTGGCTCTTACGCAGCAATTGGCCTTCCCCACTGATGTCTTTCTTCCTCCGTAGTCCCTCGAACTCGCGAAGGCTACTACCATTATCACGGTGGCATTGAAGCAGCGATCAACCGCGTCAACACGTACGCTCCGTACGCCGACATGTTGTGGTTGGAGACCAAGGAGCCGAATCTTGAGCAGGCTCGAGCTTTCGCTCGTAGGATTAGGGAGAAGTATCCCGGAAAGTAAGAACCATCAGTCTAATAAGGCTCTGGTATTGTTGCTGACGCTTGCTCTGTACCAATAGATGGCTCGTGTATAACCTGAGCCCAAGCTTCAATTGGTCCGCGCACGGTTTCACGGGTAAGTAGTTGCATGGCCGTGTATGTTCGACGCCGACATTCTGAACCTTCCCTCAGAAACAGATTTGAAGAACTTCGTCTGGGACCTAGCTAAAGAAGGGTACCGCTTTTCGACATGGTTTTCGGGACGCGGAAACTGACACATCTTTGTCGTGCATCTTGTAGATTCGTCCTTCAGCTCATCTCTCTCGCTGGTCTTCACAGCACGGCCGTCGTTACCGCAGAACTAGCCCAGAAGTATAAAGAACAAGGCATGCTCGCATATGTCAACTTGATCCAGAAGAAGGAAAAGGAGATCGGATGTGACGTCTTGACTCATCAAAAGTGGTGCGTACCTCTTGCGCGCGAGCTCGTACTTCCCGGAGTACTCACTTGTATATAAACTCCCATCCAGGAGCGGAGCAAACTACGTGGACAGGATTCTATCCAGTAAGTTTAAATAAGACTAAGGGGAGGTGAATAAGTCGTTGATCCTCCTCTTACTGCTATAGCTATCACGTCCGGATCTACGAGCACATCTGCCATGGGCAAGGACTCCACGGAGCATTCTTTCTAATCTTATGGCTAACTTGATTAGTCGCACGCGCTGCTTTACAATGTTCATCTCAATACATTTGCTAACTCAATCTCGTCTGCGTCGATCATTGGGCCCCCAACCACGAGGAAAACAAACCTCCGCCCAGAATAGCGTAGCTAGCACCAAGTCACGCAGTAAAAAGAATGTATTATGAACAGAGAGGGCTAAATCAACAATTGATGCAAGCATCAAGAAGGTACACTCCAGCGGGGCATAAGGATACAGTTGGGGTTTCTTGCTTGGCAACGTCCAAGAGCGAAAAGGTCTAATAAGTAGGAGAAAATGTCCAAGATGAGGCGTAGTTCATGATAATCGTTTTTATGCATGTTCCATGGCAAAGTCTTTGGGCTTGTTCAAGAACCTTTCATGAGGGGCACTGGTCCACAAGTTTATTTGGCGGGTTAGTTCCACCATATTGGGCCCAGGTCGTGAGATTGGCACTACAAGGACCCAGAGAGCCCCATCAGCACAAATTCTTCATGTGAAGCAGCCCAAGCCTTACTTCATGTACGCGTCGACGTGCCTGGAAGTCGAGATAAGCGTGTCAGGGACCGCGAGCCTCGGAGGATTCAAACAAGCTTACTTTTCGATGTAAGTCGTTGTAGGGAACCCATCTGGGTCACAGCCTACGTTCATGTTATTCTTGTCTTGATACACTCGAACGTAGTCGACAGCCATAATAGCTGGGAACGTGAGCTGGTTGAATTCGATGAAGCCTATGTAAATTCCCGTATCAACTCAATGCGTGATCCGGATGGAACGGAATAAGGACCGCACCGAAATTTTTCGAGAGTCCGAGGTTGAGAATCATATACTATTCATGAACCCATACAACGTGTCAGCGTTGGAGCAGCGGGTGGGGGCTGAACGAGGATTGGAAGGCGCTCACCATCGGCTCCTGCGAAATCACTCGTTGCCCAATCATCGACGCCGTGTTCCCTTGGATGGCATTGGAGTTCATCGTCCAAGCTAGCTGGTCATTCGATACCCAGCTGATGTACCCGTTGTCGCCGCCTTTATATTCAAACCCATAGACCGAATAGCATCTAGACGACGCGAGGTCCCCAGTTCTCCAGTCAGCTCTACTTGGCAGGGGAAGACTGGGAGGAAGATTACGTACCCCGTACCACCGTTTTGATAGCAGTTCTTATCGGTCGTTGTTACGACACTGGCTGCTTCTTGATAGGTGTTTCCCTATGTAAGGGCGTCCGTCAGCGATCTCGGAAGCGTTTCGCTTTCCGTATATCGTCCAAAGGCTCACCGAGAACGCGTTCTGACTCGTCAGGGACGTATCATAAATCATCACGGCATCCGTTCCGTTATTCCAATAGTAGTACATGTCGAAGGGAGCAAACTGGGCTGACTGGCTGACCTAGAAACGTCACGGCACATATGGAGCTTCATTATTCAGGCAACCCACGGCAACATCACTCGAGGAATAACCACTCACCTGCCCAAGCCCGGTCTGTTTCGAAGTCTGGGCCTCGAAGATATCGATTTCGGGTACATTCCTCCCCACATAGGTCCCATCCTTATTCCTCGGCCCAGGATGATCCGCATCGTCCCCACACGTACACGCCGACAACCTCTGGCCGGGCAGATAACTCAAGGGCTTTCCTTTCGATCCTCCCGTGGCGGCTAATGCCGGTTGTCCGTTGTACGTTTGGTTTGGTAAAGTCCCCAGATCGCAAGAATTATACGTGTAAGGCCACATTCCGTCCAAACTGGCCCCGTAGCCAGCTCGACCCAGGTT
>WSUB01000251.1:0-45093 GCA_019633425.1 Tulasnella sp. 424 | reverse complement strand
TCACATCACCATCTTCATGAGCGTGATCGAATATCAGGAGCGAGATGATACGAATGTTTGGTGGACGTCTGAAGAGCTCCGACGCCATAGAAATACCACCCCGTGCTAGAGTGTTCAGGCACCGCAGGGCCAAGCGCTTGACTTTATTGGGAAGTTTGACTTGCTGTCAGGGAGGTCGGACTGATACCCTACCTCGGTCTCAAGCCAGAATCTCACAAGCGCTTCGTATCCGCGGTATCGCGGTTCTAGTTCACTCGTATGTACTCTCTACGTCGAAGTCGAACTGAACTCTCAAAATCGAAAGTCTGAACGGTCGATTGCTCCACCAGGAGCTATCGCGTTAGGAAGGCAAAGAGGCTTATTCTCTTGGGCCATCTCCGCAGCGAGTCCTTCGGGCCACATCAAATCTCCCCGCCCCACTGGCACCCAAAGTTCTCTTTCTTCACCCCTCAATTGAAGTCGAAACAAGTGGAAAATTGTCTCGTACACGTTCAATCTCATGCGTGGGCCGTTAAAGAGAGGAAGAGCCAAGCGAGCCATGGCCGTCGAAAACGAGGGGAACGCCGTAGAAGATCGGGGAGCAGGGACGTGCATATAGCGTATGCAGATGACCAACAAGCAAGACTAGGAGATAGTGAAAACGACCATGAAAAACACCGGTGAGTTAGTTCTCGGACTCTCTCGGGATTGTCGGATACCACTCACCGTCCGAACAACCTTCAACAAGTCGTTCAACGCGCGACGTCCTGTACGCAGCGACCGACGACAGAACATATGCACTCCCCCAGGAAAGGAAAGTCACGACGCCCCCAGACGGGACTTATGTCTACGCGTGAAATGGAAGGTCAACCGCTCGAGATTATTTATACGGCCGATGATGGAGTTGCCAGGCGATTGCTCACTTTTCCGTTGAAGGCTAAACCCCACTATAACCGAATCCGACTCAAACGCCGTCAGACGCGCTCGATGGTTGGAACGGAAAGGGGGAATCTCCCTAGCCTCGTTGAACTGCTTTAGGTTTCCTTGGCGTTGTCCTGTTCAATCCAAATTGGATCGGCGGGGGACATTTTTGTTCCGGCTCGAATGACCTCGTGGCGGCCTTCTTTACGGTTCAGTCCCTTGGGCAACCCGCCCACCTCCCCCACTCAGTTCGGCAAGCTCCTTGAACTTATCTGACCCGGCTAGTTGACCGAGGAGACGAACGAGCTATCGTCCGTGCGTGAGCTGTTGGAAGCGTACGAGGTAGAAGTGGATTACTTTCGCAACTCACGTTATTGTCGAAACCACCAGTCGGTCCGAATTTGGAACGAGTCGAAGATGCTCGCCTCTCCTCGCCGTCCGACAAGTTTGAGCTTGAACTAATTCTTCGATGCCAATCTTTTGTTCCTCAACGAGAATAGCGGCAGAATCCATGCACTTCTCTTGACGTAGAAAGCCACGACTCCCCGAGAGACGAACTACGAACGGATGTAAAAATAATATGGTCAGTCGCCTGAAATCAGTTATCCTGCCGAAGACGCGATAGAAGGTCACAACTCACGTTTCCATTGAAGAATGAATAACCTGCACTGGCTTTCACTACGCGCCAGACTTGCTGAACGATTGTAAAGGCAGGGGAAAATCGTGGTAGCTTCGTAACGCTGCTTGACGGTGGCTTCAAAGGGCGCCGCATTGTTCTGTCCATCCAGCTCTCTTAGCGATATGTTTCCCTCTAATCGCAAAGAGAAGTGTATAACGTACCTTGATATCTATTCGGGCTCTCCGGTCATTTCACTCATCGCCCCGTGTTATTTGGCGGGCTTTGACTGGCCGAGCGAGTAGAGGAGCAAGGCACTAGTCGTGTTGGTTCGTGGCTTGAGCCGTTGCAGCGTACAACGCACTATTCGACACCAGGAATCGGAGTCCGTCTAAAGCATAAGCCGAGATATGTAGGGAACCGTAATGCCGTCGTTCGCTCGTTATGAGGCTGAATGTGTGAGTTCAGCTTTGTAGCCAAAGACTTGCCGCACTTTGTGCCTTGGGCCGCTGGGGAATAAATTGGACGACGGAATGGACTTTGAGAGCTGAAACTGCGACAAACCAAAGATTGGTATAGAGAGGAAGGAGTAGTTTAGGGACGTGCGAGGACCGAAGCACGTGCAAGGGGGTTGGGGGAGGAAGGTGGAAGTGAAATCAGGGAGAGATTTCAGGTTGGACTGGGACCCCGATGACCGAGATCCCCCAGTCATGGCACAAAAGGCAACCCGACCGAAGGCTGTCAGGGACTTTGCACCGCCGTGTTGGATTGAATGAACTGAGGCCCTTCATACTGCAAGTCGCTTGCGAGGTGGTGAATCGCCTTGTAAGGAGGCCAGGCAAGGTGGGGGAACCCAAGTTTCAGGGTTTGGCCCGCGTTCAAAAGAGTCGTTGCCGCTGTCGGAACGTGGACTAAGTCAGTTTGATTGATTGCTCATACTAGGTTTCCCGACTAACTTACCCATCTTTAGGTGAATGAGGGAGGGAGAGGGAGAGGACGTGGGTGCTTGGCGGGAGAGGAGAGCAAGTACACAACGGGCTCCTGATTTTGACGAGGACATGCTCCCGGCCTTATGGCCCTCGGGGACCAGTTGCGCGTCTCCCTCTGAGATCCCTTTCACAGTTGGACACGTGCTTGCTGTGGAGAAAGAGAGAAGCAAAGTGAGTAGGGATGGGCCATTAATGCACTGCGTCTCTAATTAGAGGTCAGTTCCAGGGCGATGCCACCAGGTCCAGGCACAACAAAAAGTACGACGTCATCGGACTTTCAACTTCCCCCATCCTTTCTTTTCGCTGCCTTACCCCGCTGCCAACGACGTACCGCCCAGGACACCGCGAAAATGCGTGATGACGTTCCTGAGAGAAGGAGAACGAAGAGATAGCGGACAAGGAGAAAGGGAAGGCGGCTGACACAGCAAAGGAGCTCCCAGCTACGCGACACCCTCCCGGACTTGATACTCGGGAACGAGAAAGACGAAGACGTTGAGACTTCGAAACTATCTAAGGAGAAGAGCGTCAGGCTCTTATTTACTCTGAAGGCTGATACTCGTAAGTCGTCTACATGGTTTTCCTCTGCGCGTGCATGTTGTCTGACCGGCAGCATGCATCCTTTGTCGCTAGATTTAAAACATTAGCTTGTTAGATTACGCGACAGCGACGAGGAATTCTAGGAGCTCTAATATGATCTATACTATTGTCTGGGTGCTGGTTCGTCAAGCACGCAGAACAAGCGGCAGAGCAAGCCCGAGGCTCGTCTGGCTCCTATCATCTTTATCAAATCTTGTTTACTTTCCGACCAGAAAACCTCCAGCGTCACCTCATTTCAGACCCCAAGCGCGAACTCACTACTGCTCTGCTCTGGGAGCTGGCGCAGGCGGCAAGACTAAGCGTGGCTGCCTCATATTTGAAAACGGTGCCGATAAACTCGCGCAAGAAAGCTTGGCGGTAAATTCGCTGAGAGGTATATCGTGCGTGTTTAACTACTAGTTCTTCAGAGTCATTCGTTTTACTACATATAGAGACTTGAAAATACAGGAAACCTTGATTCTGATCTGTGGTCTTGGGGACGTGAGAGAAAGAGGGGGCGGTTGGTAGAATGGGCAGGAGAGCCGACGGAAAGAAACATCGTCGAATGATTTTATCACAGAGAAAAGAACCAAGAGGTGAAGGAGACAGAGAATTAGTGCAGGGATCGATAGAAAATAGGACAAAGAAATGCGTACGTCGCATGTGTTACGTGAACTTTAGACTGGAATCAGCAATCTCGAAGGTCTCCGGGAAACTTCAAGTGGCTTCTTCTGAATCTTGCTTGGATAATTGACGGAGTGTAGCAGCTTGTTCTAAGGCGTAAGTTGCAGACTGAGTTTCTTCAACTTGTTCAAAAACTTGAGCAGCTTCGGTAAATCGACTAATTGCGTCACCGTGGTTACTCTGATCACGATGAACCTCAGCAAGGTACAACAGAGCATAAGCTCTCCCGTATTGGTGGCCGATGTCGGTAGAAATTTCCAGGGCTTCGGAATTGAGTTTGATGGCTTGGCTGTACTCGTTCCCAAGCCGATGAATGTCAGCGATACTCATAAGAACGTCGGCTCTTCCCATTTTGTCCCCGAAGTCGGTGCGGATTTGTAGGACTTGGGAGTAGAAAGTAATGGCCTGGTCGTACTCCTTTCGATCCCGATGCACGTCAGCGAGCCCCAAAAGAGCGTAGGCGCTCCTGCGTCTGTCGCCGATTTCAGTGCGGATTTGTAGTCCCTCGGAGTACAATTCAATGGCCTGGTTGTACTCCTTTCGAGCTTGATGCACATCCGCGAGACCTACAAGAGCGGCGGCTCTCCCTTGCTTGTTGCCAACGTCGCTGTAGATTTGAAGGGCCTCGGAGTAGAATGTAACGGCTTGACTGTAGCCGGTTCGATATCGGTGGATCTCAGCGAGACCAAAAAGAGAGCCGGCTCTCCCCTCCGTGTCGTCAACGTCGGTGTAGATTTGGAGGGCTTCCGAGTAGAATGCGAGGGCCTTGCTGTGCTTGCTTTGAAGCCGATGAATCTGGGCGAGCTCGACCAGCGCAGTGGCACATCCTTGACTGTTATCGATGTCCCTGTAACTATCCAAAGCGTTGGTGTAGAAGTCCAACGCGTTGGCGTAGTCACCCTGGTGTCTGTGCATCCGTCCCAGTGCCATCAGAAGCGCTGGAGAGCAAGCCCTAGAAGCCGCTGTATCTGTAGTTCGTATTGGGTTTGGAACGATCATAGGCTGTATCGAATTTGTCAATTGCGTGTGGTTGATCCAAATCAGTATTACTCGCCATCCAACCGATTGACATTCGACAATCCTTGGCAGTCGGTCGCTTTCCAGGGTCGATGCTCCAACACGCAAGCATGAGCGAACAGAGCGCCTGAATGAGTGACATGCGAGCGTGGTTGGTGATGGAAGGGAGATCTCCCCGAACGACCCGCATGATAACGATAGCGTCCTTGCCGACATCTTGGAACGGAATTGAGTTCGTCATTACCTGTTTCGTTGCAGGTTTTGTGAGACTCGATCGTGAACACTGTAGTAATCATACCTTACCTCATAAGCCACCCATCCTAATGCCCAGATGTCGCTCCCAAGGCTAAGCTCCTCATCTCTCAGAACCTCTGGGGGGGCCCAGCGAAGCGTGTACTTATCCCCGGTCAACGTTATGCCCATCGTATTGGTAGAACTGCAGAACATGGCTTCGATCGACAGGGCGGCCTCCGGCTTGTGCTCAGTTTGTGTCGTCTCCTTGTCTGGATCATTGGCTGTGAGACGCCGAGCAGATCCAAAGTCGGTAATTACCGCGCGGCATTCTGAGTTTACCAATATGTTGATCTGAAAATTTAGGTCGATGTTAGCCAGTGGTTCATAATGATGCTCTCGGAACGAACGGATTTCAGGTCGCCGTGACGGATGGGGGGCCTGGCAACTATGGAGGTACTCTACTCCTCTGGCCACGTCGTCAATCTTGAGTAGAGAGTGTCAGAGGTGGGTTCGAGGAAAGTCATTTGATCGTACCAGCCAGATTCGTTCCGGGATTTCCCACTCTGCTGACGCGATAAAGTCCCTCAAGGTGCCGTTGTCTTCCCAGGGGAACACCAGCCAGACTATATGATTGGACAAGTCCTCGACGAATCCTTCGAGCTCGATGACGTTTTCATGAGAAAGGTCGACCAAGAATCCCGCTTCTCTCAGTGTCAACTGAGCCGAAAGTTAGCGCTGAAAGCACCGCGTGATTTGATGGAGGATTCTTACCCCCAATACCCTCTCTCGTTCGTCTGATATGTTCATTTTTTTCACTGCTACAGGCTGTGAGGTTGGAAACGATGAGCTGCCCAACGTCACTATAAATCAACGGAGGAGCTGTGCTGCACGGACCTTTCGCCGCGAAGACGTTTCCCCTTCCGGACTATCGGAACCGAGAGTTTGGCTTTTCGTAGGATCGTACGAGTCCTCCCGGTCTATACCATCGGAGGGGGGGATCAAAAACGCTTTTACCACCGTCGCGTTTCCTCCACGAAACTCGGTGGCGTCCTTGGGGAATTCGAATGATGACTCATCAATTCGCCATTTCGCAAGCTTCTCGAGTTTTTCTCTCTACCAAAAAGAGTATTATTTCGTGAGCTATTGAAACCGCCCTTCGGGACCCAGGAAGGACGTACCAGCTTGGTGCTCAGCGGGAATCCACCGGAGGAGGCGTCGTGGTCCAGCCCGGGCAAGCCAGAAGCGCCGGCATCGTGGCTTTCGTCTCTTTGCATAGAATGATATAAGCGAAAAGAGGCTAAGTGATGGTAAGAGTCGCAGTTTGGATAGTCTTCGCAGAGATGAAGAGACGCGGATTGAGTGTTGATAGGGGCCTGGGTGATGAATCGCGGCGAGAGGTTTTTCCCACCGAGCACTGCATCTTTCTCCGCGAGGTAAAAGGGAATGCCGCAGTGGTCCTGAAACTGGCCGCTTGTTTAGCATGTCCTTACTAGGCCGGTATCATTGTTCTTTTCTCGTATATACTCTCTGCATCGAAGTCGAAAGGCGAGAGTTTTCTCTTTAGCCATCCCCGTTTCCTTGTCTCCGCAGAGAGTCCTTCAGGGCATACCAAATCTCCCCGACCCACGCGAAGTACTCTTTCCTCGCCCCTTAATTGAAGCCACACGATAAGACATTTTGTAACGCCATCCACGCAATGGCGAGAGGCAATTTTTCTGGAATCGACGAGGCTGTAAAAACGATGATATATAGCTTCTTACATTGGCAGACTTTGGTTTAGTTTCACTCCGTCTCGCTCCCGAGCGCTTGACGTTATCCATATTTGTCCACCTACTGCTAAGAAAAGGAAATTTGGTTTTCAAATTGCTGTCAGGGAGTTCAGGGTGTCGAAGAGGTTGGATTGATGCCTTACCTCTAAGCCAAATTCTCACCACGGTTGTCTCCGCAGCGAGTCCTTCAGAGCATACTAAATTTCACAGCCCCATCTGAAGTACTCTTTCCTCACCGTCATTGAAACCAGAGCAAGTTTAAAAGTGTCGAGCACATGTGCGACTCGGCGCAAATGCGCGATATCGCGTGCGTGGGTCACAAGAGGATCAAAAGAGTCAAAGGAGGAGAGGAGCAGGACGAGCCATGGCTCTGGAACACCAGGGGAACAAGGACATGCAGGTAACGTATACTGATTATTAACCAGCAAGACCTGAAGATAGAGAAAACGATTGTGAAGAACACCGGCGAGTAGTTCTTGGACTCTATCAGGGATCGTCAGACACTACTCGCCATCCACCCCGACGGAACGTATACAATTATGTCTTCAAGTGAAACGCTAAGTCAGTCGCTCAAGATCAGTTATCCTGTCGATGCTTTAGATGCCAGGCGACTACTCACGTTCGATCAATTGAAGAAGGGTAAATCGACAACAGTTGGAAACGGGACCGACGAATGATCGTAGCGGTGTTAGGCTGCTTGACAACATATTCAAGTTTCCTTGGCGTTGTTCTGTCCACTCCAGACTGGATCAGTGGGGGACATTCTTGTTCCAGCTCAAGGGCCTGGCCGTGGTCTTCTTTGCGGCCCAGCCGCTCTGTCTCCACGTGATTCAGCCAAACTCGGTTAACTTGACTAGTTGACCAAGGAGGCGAAGAGCTATCGACCGCGCTGAACACCAACTTGAGCTGTTGGGAGCGTACGTTGTTGGGACAAACAGTCGGTCAGTATCTGGAAAGAATTCTGAGATCCAGACACTACTCACCGTCCGCCAAGCTCGACCTTGAGGCTGATCCTTAGATGCTAATCTTCCATTTTTTAACTAGAATCCCGATTAAATGTATGCACCTGGCCTGACAAGCAATGGCCCGAGCCCCCAGAAGCGAACTATGAACGCACGCAAAAAAGAAATGGTCAGCGGCCCAATATCCGTCATCTTGCCGAATACGCCCACACCAGGTCACTACTCACATTTCCATCGAGAGAGGGTTAACCGGTACTTTCTTTCACTATACGGCAAACTCCTTGATAATTGTAAAGGGAGAGCCAAATTTTGATAGCTTTGTAACGCTGCTTCCCGGTGGCTTCGAAGGGATCGGCATTGTTCTGTTCACCAAACTCTCTTAGCACTACGTTTCCCTTTCGTCGCGAAGTGAAGTGCGTGACGTACCTTGACTATATTCCGGTCCCTCAGTCATCCCACTCCGCGCCACTCGCAATATAGCAGGGTTCAATTGGCTGAGCGAGTAGATGAGCGAGGCACCAGTCTCGTTGGTCCGTAGCTTGAGTTGCTGTAGCGTATAACGCACTCCTCGACACCAGGAATCGGAGTCTCGACGCCTCCAGCGTACGTCAATATATCAGAAGGAATGGCCATGCCATCGCCTGGCTCCTCGTGGGGGGTTCAGCTCCGTAGACGGAGACTTGGGGCGCTGCATGTCGTGCGCGACGATGCGAGATGAAAGAATGGACTTTGAAAGCTGCAACTGCCACGAACGAAAGACGGGCATGGAAAGAAAGTAGTTCAAGGACGTGCGAGGACCGAAGCGGGTGCGTTGGGTTGGGGGAGTAAGGTGGAGGTGAAGTCGGAGAGAGATTTCAGATTGGACTGGGATTTGATGACCGAGAGAGCGTCCACAAAGGTCATGGAACAAAAAGTAACCAGACCAAGGGATGCCAGCGCTTCGTATCGCCGTGTTGGACTGAAGGTGGGGAGCGCCTTGACGCCGCGAGTCGTTTGGGAGGTGATGCATCACGTTGGAAGAGGTCAAGCAAGGGGCGCCCAACCCAACTTTTCAGGGTCTAACCGCGTTCAAAGAGTCCTTGCCGTCGACCGAGTCAGCTTGATTGATTACTCAGGCTACGCTCCCCGACTAACTTATCCATCATTAGGTAGATGAGAGAGGGAGAGGGAGAGGATGTAGCGTTTGGAAGGAGACCACAATCCGCTCGCGATTTTAGCGGGGGGCATGTTCTCGGCTTCATGGGGGACAAGTTGCGCGTCATCCTTTGAAATCCCTACAATTGGACACCCCCTTGCCGTTGGGACAGAGAAACAGAGTGGCCATGGGTAGGGATGGGCCATTGAGTCTATAATTAGGGGTCAGTGCCAGGACGATTGGCCAGAGACGATGCCACTAGGCCCAGGCACAGCCAAAAGAAAGAAACATCGACCTTGGCTTATGACGTCATCGGACTTTCATCCTTTCTTTTTGCCTTACCCCCTTGCCAACGGCGGACCATCGAGGATCCCGCGAAAGGCCTAATGATATCCCGGGGAAGAAGAAATACACAGAAATAGCGGACAAGGAGAACCAAGAGAAGGCGGCTGACACGGCGAAGGAGCTCCGAGCCAGCTAGACGTCACCCTCCCCGACTTGATACTCGAGAACGAGAAAGACGAAGACCTTAAAACTTCGAAACAATCTAAGGAGAAGAGCGCTGTGCTCTTACTTGCTCCGAATGCTGATACTCGTAAATTGTTTGAGTGGTTTTCCTCTGCGCGCGCATGTTGTCTGACCGGGTAGCAGTCTTTGTCGCTGAATGTTCAACAAAAGCTTGGTGGATTCCGGGACAGCGACGAAGAGATCTAATAGCTTTGATATGCTGTATACTACTGTCTGAATGCTGGTTCGTCAAGTATGCAGGACAAGTGGCAGAGCAAGGTTCGTCCCGCTGTTATCATCATTTATCGAATCTTGCTTGCTTTCCGATCAGAAACCTCCAGTATCACCTCATTTCACACCCCAAGCGCGAACTCATTACTGCACTAGGAGCTAGTGCAGGCGGGAAGACCAGGCGCGGCCGCCTCATGTTTGAGAACGCTGCCGGTAAACTGGCTAAAGGAAGCTTAGCGTTAACCCGCTGAGAGGTGTATCGTCCCTGTTTAGCCACGTGTCATTCAGACTCATTTGTTTTACTACACACAGCGACTCGGAAAACATGAAACGTTGATTCTAATCTGTAGTGTCGGGACGTGAGAGAAAGAGGGGACGGTTGGTAGAGAGGGCAGGAGATCCGACGGAAAGAAAGATCGTTGAATGATTCTGTCACAGGAGAAGAACAAGAGGCGGCGGAAATAGAGAGTGAGTGCATGAAACGACAAAGCATAGGGCAACTAAATGCGTACGTTGCATGTGTTACGTGAATTTTAGGCTGGAATCAGCAATCTCGGGGGTCTCCAAGAAACATCAACTAGCTGCTTCTGAATCTCGCTTGGTCAATTGACGGAGTTTAACAGCTTCGGCTGCAGCGTAAGCGGCATTCCCAGTATGTCCGATTTGTTCGAAGATTTCAGCAGCTTCCGGATAACGACAAATTGCATCACCGGAGTTGCCCTGATCGCGATGCGCGTCGGCGAAGTTCAACAAAGCGTAGGCTGTCCCCTGTCGGTCGCCGATGTCGGTAGAGATCTTCAGTGCTTCAGAGCTGAGCGTGATGGCCTGGCTATACTCGTGTCGAAGCCGATGGATCTCAGCGAGGCTCAGCAGAATAGTGGCCCTCCCAAGTCTATCGCCAATGTCGGTGCGGATTTGTAGAGCCTCAGTGTGGAATGTAACGGCCTCGCTGTACTCTTCTCGAGCCTGATGCACCGAGGCGAGACCCCACAGAGCGAAGGCCTTCCCTTCTCTGTCGCCGATGTCGGTGCAGATTTGCAGCGCCTCGGAGTAGAATGTAACGGCCTGGCTGTACTCCTTTAGCAATCGATGCACCTCAGCGAGACCCTGCAGAACGTTGACTTTCCCTCGCCTGTTGCCCGTGTCGGTGCGGATTTGTAGGACCTCGGAGTAGACAGTGACGGCCTTGCTGTACTCGCCTCGATACCGATGCACCTCAGCGAGACCCCAGAGGACAGAGGCTCTCCCGCTTCTGTCGCCGATGTCGGTCCGGATTTGGAGGGCTTCAGAGCAGAGTTTAACGGCCTGACTAAACTCGCTTCGAACCCGATGCACAGTGGCCAGCTGAAGCAGCGCCGTGGCCTGTCCTCTTCTGTCACCGATGTCTCTGTACCAACCCAAAGCGTTGGTGAAGAATTCCAACGCGTTGGTGTAGTCATTTTGCTTTCTGTGCATCCGTCCCAGTTGCATCAGAAGCGCTGGAGAGCGAGCTCTAGACGCCGCTGTATCTGTGGTCCGTATCGGGTCTGGGGCGATCATCAGCTGTATTAAATTCGTCAGTTGCATGTACTTCATCCTGAATCAGCATTACCCACAATCCAATCGATTGAGATTCGAAAACCCTTGGCAGTCGGTCGTTTCGTAGGGTCGATGCTCCAACACGCAAGCATGAGCGAACAAAGCGCCTGAATCAGCGACATGCGAGCGTGGTCGGTTATGGATGGGAGATCTCCCTGAATGACCCGTTTGATAACGATGGCGTCCTTGGCGACATCTTGGAACGGAATTGAGTTTGTCATCACCTATTTTGAGGATATTTTGTGAGACTCAATCGTGAGCAGGATAGTAATCGAACTTTCCTACCTCATAAGCCACCCACCCCAATGCCCAGATATCGCTCTCAAGGATAGTTCCTCCTCTTTCAGTACCTCTGGCGGGGCCCACCGAAGCGTGTACTTATCCCCTGTCAACGTGATGCCCATGGTATTGGTGGAGCTGCAGAACGTTGCTTCAAGCGACAGCGCTGCCTGCGGTTTGGTCTCAGTTGGTCTCGTCTCCTTGTTCAGAGCATTGGCTGTGAGACGCCGAGCGGATCCAAAGTCGGTAATTACCGCTCGGCATTTGGAGTTGACCAATATGTTGATCTGAAAATTTAGGACGATGTTAGCGAGTGGTTCATAAATGATGCTCTCGGAACGTACGGATTTCAGGTCACCGTGACGGATGGGGGGCTGTCGGCTATGGAGGTATTCTACTCCTCCAGTGACGTCGTTAATCTGGAATGCAGAGTCTTAGAGATTTGCCGAAAGAAAGTAGTTGGATTGTACCAGTGACATTCTTTCCGGAATTTCCCACTCCGCTGAGGCGATAAAGTCCCTCAAGGTACCGTTGTCTTCCCAGGGAAAGACCAGCCAGATCGTATCCTCGGAAATGTTCTCGACGAATCCTTCGAGTTTGATGATGTTTTCGTGAGAAAGGTCGACCAAGAATCCCGCTTCTCTCAGTGTCAACTGAGCCCGAAAGAGTTAGCGCTGAAAGCACCGCGTAATTCGATGGAGGATTCTTACCCCCAATACCCTCTCTCGTTCGTCTGATATGTTCATTTTTTTCACTGCTACAGGCTGTGAGGTTCGAAACGATGAGCCGCCCAACGTCACTATAAATCAACGGAGGAGCTGTGCTGCACGGACCTTTCGCCGCGAAGACGTTTCCCCTCCCGGACTATCGGAATCGAGAGTTTGGCTTTTCGGAGGATCGTACGGGTCCTCTCGGTCTATGCCACCGGAGGGGGAGATCAAAAACGCTTTTACCACCGTCGCGTTTCCTCCACGAAACTGGGGGGCGTCCTTGGGGAATTCGAATGATGACTCATCAATTCGCCATTTCGCAAGCTTCTCGAGTTTATCTATCTGCCAAAGGAGTATATCTCATGAGCTATGTAGATCGCTCTTTAGGACCCGGGAAGGACATACCAGCTTGGCGCTCAGCGGGAATCTACCGGAGGAGACGTCGCGGTCCAGCCCGGGCAAGCCAGAACCGCCGGCATCGTGGCTTTCGTCTTCTTGCATAGGATGATATAGGTGAGAAGGCTAAGTGATGATAGGAGTATCAGGCTTTGGATGGACTTCGCAGAGAATGGGGGAAGCGGATAGGGTGTGGATAGTGGACTGGGAGGGTGAACTGCGGCAAGGGGGATAAAAAGGACGCAGGAGCTTTTGGCACCGCATCTGAACATGCCTTTCCTCACGGGGTTAGTGGGCACGCCGCGGCGGGCTTGCGGCTGGGCGCTTGTCGATTGAGAACGTTCCTTGCGACCCCGCGCGATAAAGTTAAGGTTCCGTCACATGCAACAAGGCAAGAACTACATTACTGCTGCGCCAACCACACATCAACGAGGCCATACGACTGATACGCATTCTTCACTAGCGAATGTGGCCAAGATCCCTCTGTCTTGTTTTCTATTTGCCGAGTTCTTAGAGTGTCCTCGGCAATCTCCGGACCGTGTCCGGCGCTCGCGTTGCACTATCATCCCCGTCCTCGCGGATACGATCGAGCTATAGTAGTAAGATTACACTGGGGTGCAGTCTATCTCCCTATTCGGTTGGCTCTTCCATGTGGTGCGCAGCCCGAACCGGAGCGTCATGACGCCATAGGGCAGCCCTATGTGATCGTCCTGTAGAATGCAACGCCGTGAAGGACACGTTCCGCTGCATTCTACACGACCGTGAACAAAAGAGAGCAGCATTCCAACGATATGCTGCGAACGGAAGGCGGGCAGAATGTCGGGTATCGAATAACATATCTTGAACACCCTTGTCTACAGCTCAGCATTTCGTCCAGACATTTGTTCAAGTCATGCACCTTTGCACCAAATACGGCTTGGCATATCAGCAACGAGTGACATTACGGTGGCCCACGAAGCTGCCCCTCACGTTCCAGTAAAGTGACTGTATTTCTGCCTCGAATGCACCCAACCAGTTACCCCCTGCCGTCCACACCCGGATGGCCACGGGATACATCACTGCAATATATCGCAAATGCCTCGTAACAGAAGAGCGATCCGATCCCTCCGAAAGGCTAGATTCCCGGTTAGCTTTCTGCGGCATCACACCCGAATTTCTCCCAGCAAAATGTTCGACGGCATTCGAACCCCAGAATGCTATACATACATTATAAAGTCGAATGTAGCTGACCTCATGCGCAGACAGATCGAGCTATCCAGCATACCCTGCAGCGCAGCATTCCAATCCAATTGTGATCTTCCTGGCGTAGTTGGCATCGCATTTCGTCCAAATTGCACATCAGCTTTTGTCCCCACCATATTCCAACACACACAGGGTCGAGCGGTGCACAGACCGCGGATGTTAATATGCTGGCTCGAGATAGAGAAGCACGAGCTTGGCCATCTCTCCTCCTGCCCGGACAATTGTACAAAGTTCCATGATCCTCCCGGGCTCTTGTCGACTTTTTGAGTTTTCTTTCGAAGGACAGTAAAAGGGACGGAGAGAGGCGATGAATGGTGAGCGAGACGGGGAGCATCGGGTACTTTGCATTTTGAGGCGAAGTGCGGCGAGGCATTCAAGGGCGAAGAGTTACTGAGCCGCAAAAGGGACTGAGAGAGATGATGAATGCTGAGCGAGCCGGGGAGTGTCGGTTACTCAGCATTCTGAAACGAAGTGCGATGCGGCCCACACACTCTGCATTCTGGGGCGCAATGCAGCAGGGCATGCAAGGTGCAGGGTCGACTTGCTCGTAGCGCTGTATTCATGCAGAATGCAGGTTAGCGTGACACAACGGGACAGGACACTCTCAACTGCATTCTCTCTTCATTTGCTGGCGCCGTAACGAGCAATCGCCATGTGGACAAACATGCAGCGTAGCATTCTACGCGAAATGCGCACTAGGATAAAGCTCTCGATAACAACCGTTGCTTCCCCAAACGCCCCACTACCCCTCCTTGCGCTCACCATCGACCCGCTGCAATCATCTCCTCGGTTTTAGCACGGGTCTCATCTGCCCGTTTTGCCATATCCCGCCACATTCTCCGCTTTTGCTCCAGCCAACTCCGGTACCCCGTCCCAGATTCTGTCGTATCGTGACAATATTTCAACTCTTTTTCTTTCCAACAGAAATAGGCCACAATGCGCCGAGACTCCTCCCGCAAAAGTTTCTCCTCCTCTATCCATCGTTGAAGGAGCGCTTTGGAGATAAGCCACTCCACTCGCATAGCTAGTGAATGGTCCATTAACAACTGCGCAAAAGCCAATCTATTAATATTCGAATTAAAAGGATTTTACTCACCTTGATGGTTGAATTTCTTGATCTTCTCGTCAACCACGTCCTCGCTATCGTCCTTGGAGACCAGACCAGGCCCAAACCCTTTCCAAATCCACGGCACTGCAACAAAGCTCTTCCCAACGGTAGGTCGCTTCTCGCCGCGCTTGTATTGTATATCTTGCTCTGTCCAGGTGGTAATGATATCAAGGTCCTTAGCAGAGAGTTCTTTCAAGTCCCCGGCCTCCGTGCCAATCCCGAATTGCGTGTCCAAATCCTTGAGAGCTGAATAGTGACGCCGATAGCGATCAGCAATCTGGTCGACCCGTACTTGGGCCTGTTTCACGCGCCCTTGTTTTCGAGTCAAAACTGCAACCCCTGAATCGCCGGATTTTCCCATTTGCCTGCCATCACGGATAAGGAAAGCCTTTACCCCGAGCGCGTTTCTGAGATGCACGATTTCCTCCTGAGCGAGAGGGATACGGAGGGATGCCTCTAATTCCGCGAGCCAGTTGAGCCCCAACCGTGATCGTTCATCAGGTGTAAAGTCAGATGGGAAATGCCAGTGGAGTGATGCCGTGTGCAATGATCAGGCTGGCGGAAGGGTGAGATCAATATCAGCTAGGAGAGGTGCATGGATTGGTAGCTGGGCATAGTGCCGAGTAAGTGCCGACTTGAATTTACTCTCCGCTGATATCCAGTCAGCAACAGCCTCTTTATTGTTCCCCTCACTAGCGAAGTTCGCTTTTTCTGCTAAACGTGCCCTAAGTCCAAGTAAGGCTCCAACCATTTAGTTTATGTTTACACTTGTGGGTGTAAATAAATAGTAAACGGTAAATATATTGTAAATACTATATAATAAACGTTTACATATAGCTTCCAGTCTGAGCCGATTTTCTGGTGCAAAGGCTTGTCGGACCACTCAGGGCTGATCTATGATCACTCTGATGTTCAAACTCAGACCCAACAAGCAGCTTGAAACCCCTTTTCAGTGTTTCCAGCATGTTCAGGGAGGTATGAGAGCAGGTATTTTAGCTTAGGGGAGGGTCTTCAAGGATGTTCACTTACATTCCTGGCAGGATATGAGCTACCTTAGTACAAACTGTGTATAAACGGTTTATAAATGTTTACAGTGAGTTTACGCAGGCAGGTAAATTAAATAGTAAATGTAAACGTAAATATTGGGTTGTACACAGTAAATAAACTAAATGGTTGGAGCCTTAAGTCCAAGGGTCAAAATGAGGGCCTCGACGGTAGCTAGAGGGCACTACCTTTGGGTTTCCAGGTCAATCGCGGTCGACAATAAAAGGGAAGGGGAAGATGCTGAGTCCGCCAAGTCGCTATTGGTGGATTCGACTTGGGTCCCGGTCTCCTTCGCATACAATCGCCGTAGTGTCTCAGCCCTTGAAGGCGCTATACTGTAGGACGTTTTAGAAACGGAACGCGGAAGATCGGTGCGGTACTAACGTTTAAGATCCGAGTAATTGCTGCAGAACTTCTCGATTTCAGGATGGTCCTTATCCCAATCTTGAAACTCCCTAAGACGAACTGGACCAAGTGCTTCTTCAAGTTCCAATAGATCAGCTTGCCGTTCCTGAATCTGCTTCCGTGCTCGGATCGTCTCGCGCTGAAGTCGCATGTCTAAAAATTTCCTGTAAGTGAATCACCTGGATCTGCGACCCATAGTACGGTTTCAAGATACTTGCCATCATTACAAAGCATTTTCCAATTACGATGGCTGAAAAATACGTGCAGTGTATCCTTCCGATGTCCTGGAGTCATTTCCCGTGTGATGTATTTTGCTCGTCCGAGGTCAGCCCAGGCCTGCTCAATACGCTCACCATGGGTGCGACCAACATTTGGCATGAAATCCAAAGAGTATTTTGGGAAACACCCCGCCCCATGTGCTCCAATGTGGAACTTTGGGATGCCTCCCAACACGGAGAGCTCTAAGTCGGAGAATGATGGTGCACCCCCGGCTTCAAGTCGCCTTTAGAGGTTAATGGAATATTTGCACCAGATATCGTACGTTAGGAATGCAGTGTTGAGGCCTTGAGATGCTTTTAAAACAGAAATAACGCAGCAGTCTGTGTTAGAATACCTTCATGCACACAAACGAAATCGATGTCAGCCGATGGAACGACACCAGCGCATGTATCCAAATGTTCGTACTTCTCTCCCACCTCGAGATCCATTATGGCATTTGGACGTGAAAAGTTGTGTCGCCCACAGGATCCAAGAATAACCCCTCGGGCTAGCTTATTTGCCGCCTTTGCACTTTTTGAGGCATTGCCTGCACGAATGTGATGGCATGGTGTATTCTGGGTTAAGGGAGGTCAGTATTCTGCCCGAAATGCAAACCCCTGATGCGATTAATTCAATGCAGCCGAGCAATGCTGCCAAATGCAGCTGGCCGGGTCAGATGTCTGGCAGCAATCAGGGCAGAATACAGCTGGCCCAACCGGCCGCCGCAATCCGCTGCAAAACGAAGCAGCATTAAGTGGTAAATGCGGACAGACAGCGTAGGCGGAATCAATGGGGAATTCCAATGACGAAGCATTCGGCGTCAACGGCATGGTCCAGTTGGCCATCTGTTAACACTGATCCATGCATGGACGGGAGACGGGAGGTGCGAGCAAGTATTTTTCTGACCTGACTGTCTCTTCCAGCATCCCCTCGTGTGTGACCTTCAGCCAACGCCGCCAGGTAACTCGCTCCCTCCTGCTCCTCCACCCAGTAGCCCGCATCGCCAATAATCGATGGATCCACACTCTCCGTTACACCCTTGTTGTTCAGTTGTAAGCTGAAGTTCCCGTCAAACGACTCAAAAACCCGAAAGAGAAGATCTCTATTACGTGGTTTTAGAGAATAACCGGGAATAAAACAGCATAGGGACTCATGCATCAGGGTCGCTCTTCCAATCCTCGGGAATGTTGACCCCAGGAATCGGGCAGAATCCACACTTCACAGTCGCCTCGCCGGCTTTGAGGTCTGTACCAGTTTTGCTGTTTGCCCTCATGAGGGTCTTAATTACTTTCCATTCACGGGTGCAGGATATAAACTGGGAATAACATTTCTGGTAGAAGCGTGTCAGACTTTGCTCCGATGGTTGCGAATCGTACTCAAGCGCTGTGCGATTACCTTCAGTGCCCGCGTGTTGACATTGTCTGTCTGCAGTGCAAGCATATCGTAGTAGCTTGCTGCACTACAGCACATTTCCAACTGTGATAGTAGGAAGTGCTTCATTAATCGGAATGAGAATGCTGTCCGTGGAGCGTCGTCAGATGCTGGGTACAAGTGAACCGCTAGTAACTGGTCGCCTTGGTCGTGATACAGTTCTGAGCATTGACAGAAAAGCGTCGGGATTTCATGCTGACCATTGATGTCGAAGAGCTGCAGAGTCCGAATGCCATCGCGTGCGGCTCGCGGACATTGAAATCCATTGTGACCCAGGTATAAGACGAGCCCAAGAGCGGACAGTGACGTAGACTCCCATGCACTGCGACCTTCCTCTACAGACCAGAATTGAAGACGGTGAAATGGCATGTAGCGATGTACATCAACAATACAGGATGCACAGAGCATTGGGGCGTGAATACAGTCGGAACATTGATACGTTTCCTTGATACTGAAGCACGTGGAACAGCTTTGGACCGGATTTGTCAATCCTTCTTCGAGCCCATAGAGCTTGAGAAGGACGAGATGGGATCGAGCCCGGAGCTTCTCCCGACGCCACCGTGCTCCCTTCTTCGAAAAGCGAGGCTCCTGGGAACGCATATCGCCGGAAGGCGCTGTTTCGTCCTCGGATTCGTCACCGGGCTAATCACAAGGGCATTAGCGAAATGATGAGCACACAGATGGTTTCACTCACCTGGAGGCAGGAAGAGGTACCTTCCACCAAGACAAAGTCTTCTTCAAAATCTTCCTGGGTTGCTGAGACAGCGATGGTGTTAGGGCTATCCGAAGGTCGGCCAATCGAGTCAGACAGTAAACCGGTGATGCCAACCTCATCGCCGACGACAGGATGGATTCGTTTAAGGGGCACAATCTGGACCGACGACTCGTGGCCGACAGTGGTTGTGATTTGGACTGATTGCGACGGTAAACCTGGTGGTGGGTGTTAGGGAACCGTGGGATTCGCGCCTACGCGAATGCCCCACCTCAGGATGTATCGATAAATAGCGCTCCCGTTCCTTTTGTCATAATAAATTTCTTTCTTATTATTTTCGCCTTCGTCTCTACAAGAAATCACCGTAAAGCTCCGGAGCCGAAAGCTATGCAAATAAAGAAATTACCTTTTTAGTAACTTTTGTTTGAGAAACCGGCCGATGCCTTATTCTCTCATTTCATAGCCGGATTCGTCGACTTACACCTCGCAAGTTCGACGAACCCTTTCGGGCGACTCACCGATAGTCTTGCAACGCGCCGCAGCACGTTGCAACGGGCTCGGGACCGTTTAATTCCCTAAAATGGCAATTAAGCGCCCAAGGCCTCACGCCGACTACCGGCGCGTTGCCCGAGTCTTCCACTGCGCATAGAAGGCTCGGGAAAGGGATAGAATGATGTAGAATAATGTAGAATAGTCTAGTATGATCTAATCTAGCGAATAAATACGAGTCCTGCCTCAGGAGAGGCAGAACACCTTTTCACCCCCCTCTAAACTCTATCGCCCAGCGAAACCCAATTCCGCTAAGTCCCGCATGATAAACGGACTAATAACCGTTCTAACCTTTCGGAATAAAGGTTCTCGTGTACTCAGTGCGAGTATAATCTTGATAATAACGTCGGCGCCATCTTGGACGTCCCCGATACCTTTCGTTCTCTAACGAGCTCGAAACCTCGACGAACCACGCGATAGGTACGTCGTTGTAACCGTAATACCTCTAGCTACATTCTGTACTAGTAGTGTTACGTCAGTAGACATTCCCTTTTAAGGAAATAGTCATTATCGTGCCCTTTTCGCCCTATCTCCGGATTAGCGAATTACCTGCTAGGAAATTCATTACGCTTTCGGTATCATTCGAAAGCCCTTGTCAACGCGAACACGTCGGTGGTATCCGCTTGGCAGAATTCGTACTTCTAAGGTGGCGCGTAGCTATTCCCGTGAAGTCCGAACCGGCGCTTAAACTAGTAAGCCGCACCACAGCTTACCTTGAGCCGCCAAGGCCCTTCCTCTCGCATAACTAGCCCGGAGATACTTCCGGCCTTCGTGAATAACTCTAGCGGATATATTCCGAGCGTCAGAACGCCGGAATTCTGCTATTAGTCTCCCTTTCGCTCTCAACTGCCGTTTTCGGCACCCAGCCTTCACCCAACCGTTTCCACTCGACACCGGACGTTCCGTCCGTCCTTTTCTCTCTGATCATATATCAAACACTTTGTATTAACTATACGACTACGTACAAGAGCCTAAATACGGTATAAGCTAAGTAGTTCATCAGGAAAGGGAGGAAGCTGGATGGTAGCGCTACTATGCGCTATGATGGCTTGTAGCATCAAAAGGAGGTTCAGCCTAAGGGTATGTTTGCCATACACACGTCCAACTATTTATACTTTTCTGTAGACTCTGTACTTTAGCTAGACTACCCGTCTGTATCACTGTTATACTCGAATATCAGCGGTACACGGTGCTGAACAAAAGCATACATAGCAACCCCAATTGCGTCGGGGGGAAACTCGGAAAGCGAGGAGAAACCAATCATCAATTCGCGCGATTTGCAACCAACCCCGAATCGCAATTATCTATACAATCGAACCACAAATAGGATCTAAGATAGTTACAATGAGGCGGGTATCATTGGGGTAACAAGTGACGGGCGAGCCAAACACCTTAGGCCAAGGGTATAATGCCAAAAACTAGAAGAGACGCGCAAAACAGGCTGATTAAAGGAAAACTAGATTGCATCCGTGTCGCTAAAGAAGCTTGTCTCGGTTGACAAGGGTTGACTGCTGAAATCGTACTCTCCTTGATCAGAGACTGCATCGACAATATTCCTAGATAATGTTCCGATTAGCCAGGTATACAAGATAGTGGGTGCTACTCACCGAATCCAGTCTGTCAAAAGCTCCCTGGTTTCCTTCATATAGAGGTCACCTTCCTCACCCCACTGATCCAAGTATTGATCCCAATTACGCTTGTAAACTTGGTAGTTGCTTCGGCGTGTGGCATCGAATTTGAACGGCAGCATGACCTTTGTACCAGTTGACCACATCTCGAGAGCATGTTGGATCTGGATATGTGGCCTGGACGTTAGTGCTTGTGTGGATGGAATCGAAAAATGACATACCGCGGTACATGCGAGGAAGATGACTGGTGGCGGAACAAGGGGAAGATACCGCTGTTTGGTAATAATACCTTCCGCTTCACGATCCCCAAATGTGCTATTGATAACAACACTCGTGATTGCTGGATGATGCCAAGGGCCGGCCCGACCCTAAAAACCGTCAGGGGGGTAAGTGAACTTGATTTCAATATTTTACCGCGTTCAAATACCTCGGGTGTGATTTCGCGAAAGATAAAGTTTGCGTTTTGCAGGAGATCTTGGACCTTGGCAGCGACTTCACCAGGGCTAGAACAGTTTTCTTGTATCTTGTAAATGCTGAAAAGCGCTTCCAAGGCTGCATCTTTGACTCGTCCACGGAATGCGGAGCAATGCTTGTGTATCTGTCAACGCAACATGGTACGAGTCCTTTGGTCAGATCCCAGAACAATCACAATATACAGTGCTTACACAGCGTAGAATGGTTGGTGTTGGTTTTTCCGGAAGCCCATGACGTTTGGATTGGGAGACGGACATGATTGCCCGAGAATACGCCTCGGCTTGGAAACGGACTTGCGCGCTGGGTGAAGGTGCCCCATTCTCGGTATTCAAGAGTGCGCCATACTTGAAGCGTGCCAAGAGAAGGAGTGGTCGCTGTTGCGCTGGCCATGAGCTGATATTTTGCGGGTCAGCTTCGATTGCGACCAGTCCGCTGCCATGTTCGGAGGCAACAGTGAGGGGGAGCTGGATAGGACGGCGACGGCGCTTTCGAGTCTTGTTGCACAGGGTGCCCAGGACATCATCATCATCGTCCGTATCGGACTGGGGCAAGACCTTTTTGCAAAAGCGATTAGCGTGTGTTAAACCTGGATAGCATGTGACATACGGAGGGGGCTGGTTGTTGAGCGGTTTGGTTTTCCGTAGGCGTGACTGCCAACACTTCTTGTGTGGATCGACCTCCGAAAACAGGCTGGGGAAAGGGAGATGGACCCGCAAAAGGGCTGGAGTACTGTGGTGGACCTGTCATCATCTGCTGGGCTGGTGGCCATGCAGCTGGAGTCTGGGGAGGGACTTGAAAGCTCCTGGGTGAAAGGTTCCCATGGGGCGAAGAGGATTGAGACCAAGCTGAGAAATGACTTGCTGCAACTTGGGAAGTGGGAGGAAAAGATGTCGTGGGGGGTGGAGGTGGATGGAGAGGGGGTAGATTGAGTAAGGCAGGATCTATGATTGGTGTGGGGCGGACGCTATTGCCTGCTGGTGGTTGTGGCGGAAGCTCAGGCTGAGTGACCGGACTAGAACCCAAGGATGGAATAGGCGGGGGGCGTGTTGGATTGGGACGTCCAGGATTCTTGCTGCGGGTGTTGCTGGCAGCAGAGCTTGGCAGACTGCTAGCGGGCTGACATGCATTAGAATTCGGACGCTTCGGTGGACCGCCTATGAACAGTGAGGTGTTGAACGCAGGCAACATTATAATCAGCCCAATGTTAGAGTAAAATATTCCTGGAAGCAACTTACGGCGAGATGGTTGGTGTCTTTCTCCATAATCCCCATCATCTTGATGGGTTTGGTCTGGTGCGGTTGGATCTTCGTGGCGAGTAATGTCGGCAAGGTCTTGGGATGAAGCGCCTTGTTCGCTCACAAGTCGCGCGCGCGCTGAAGGCTGCCGAGATCGGGTTGGTCGAGCCTCATTTTGCTGGATGTTTGGATGAGTAGACGAGGTTGTTGCTGTGCTGGCGGATGTTGGTTGCAATGGGGTATATGCTGAGAGGTCTAAGTAAGGAGCGTGAGTGCGGTTCATCGCGAAAGAGCAGAACCAAGTATGAATGAGTGTGTGAAGGGTGGAGCAGGGGAGGGAAAACGAAGGAGAGAAGGAAAAATGGAGGAAGGCGGGAGGAAGTAGCACCAACGCAATGCTCCGGCACCGTTGTCCCAACCCATTGTGCCCTGCACTCAAGTCTCCATCAGCGGGTTTCTTCAAGACCGAACATTCCATTCAAACTCACTTTGGGAAAAGCAACACTTGCTTCGAGTATTTGATCCATAACACGGTCGATGAGCAGGAAAGAGATTCGATACCGGCACCAAGGCCTAGCAAGCCAAGGGAGCTTGCGGAAGGGACCGATGGGGGCAACATTGATGTTGAAGGGTCGATGGAGATTGAGACCGAGACACCGGAGTTTCGCGTCGAGGAGTTTGTCAGGGCGGGTTTGCGCTATCCAGTCCGGGTCGGAACTGTATGGGAGAAGAGGAAGTCACAAGAGCCACCAGGGACCCACCCGTATGGTCCATTCCACAGTGAAGCTGAGTACGATGTTGCGAAGTGGGCGATACGAACAAGGCAGTCGCTTTCGAGCATCGACCAGTTACTAGAAACCAAGTTTGTGAGTCGGCATGTATAACAAAGAGAGTCGACAGCCCACCTGACCATAAGATTGAAGGCATCAACACATCCAGAGCGCCTTAGCTTTACTTCAGGTGAAGGATTGAGGAGACTTCTCGAGTCCGATGCGATGCCAGCCCCACCGAAATGGAAATCTGCAAAAATCGTCCTTAGCGAAATCCCGGATCAACCGCAGATGTTATACTACAGGGATATAAATGAAGCAATTGATTACCTTTTTGGAAATCCGTCATATGCAAATTCGATGGACTACATCCCACGGCGGATCTTTGATGCAACCGGACAGTGCGTGTACCACGAGTTCTGCACAGGGGACGGCTGGTGGGAAGCACAAGTGAGTGAAATGATATGAGGAAGCATGCAGTTTGGGTAACTCACTTGTACATTGCTGGAACGGAGCAGTCAAAGGTCCCTGCAGGAACGACGATCATCCCAATCATTCTCGCTTCGGACAAGACAACTCTTACTTCACATACAGGAGGTCGGATGGCCCACCCGCTCTATCTCACATTGGGGAACATCCGCAAGGACGTACGGGCGTCGATCCACCGTCAAGCATATCTTCTCCTAGCATACATCCCCATCCTTTCAAAGATCAAACAGAAGCTGCGGACCAAGACAATGAAGAAGACGATGCCGGGGATTCTAAGCAAATGGCTCTATCATCAATGTCTTACGAAAATCTTCTCACCTTTGAAGGACCAGAAGCTGTATCGTACGGTCGATGCTGACGGGTTTGAACGAGAGACATGGAGGATATTGATGTCTTGGATTGCTGATATGGAAGAAGTATGGATGATCGTGGGCCTTGGTCATTTCGTTTGCCCGTTTTGCGACGCCCGGAAGAATGACCTCAATAGCCCAGAGGACTTCTCCATGCGAAACAGCGCATCAGTTAAGCGTGGCATTGCAGCAGTGCGAGCATCGATGGTGGAAGTGGATGGAGTGGAATGTGGAAGTATGGAAGACATGTGGGCCTTTGCACAGGCGGCAAAAAAGGCGGGTTTTTGTGGTGTCGAGGTGCCGTTTTGGGGATGGATGGAAGGAAATGAGACCGGTCCTCAGGTCGATATAGTGAAGGTCATGTCCTATGACCTTTTGCACTGGTGCCACAAGCCATTCGCTGACTATATCGTACCATGGACTCAGAACATCATCGACGAAGAAGATGGTGGAGAGTTGGAGACGGACTTATGACTTCGGCTTCAAATACCCCGTCCCGGCTTTCGCCATTTCTCAAATGGCATCTCCGGCTTCAGTCAATGGACTCAAGGGGACACGTGCGATCTTGAGAAGGAGTTCCTTGGTGCGATAGCAAATGCACCAAAGGCCACGAGACAACTTCTTCAAGCGACCCGATCATTTCTGGATTACATCTACTTGGCTACCTATCCGTACCACACGGAAAGCAGTCTTAGTCAGCTGGAGGAAAGTGCAAAAGCATTCGAAGATACTCGCCAGGTCTATGTATCTCTCGGTGGGCGGGTGAGCGAGACAACCGGAGAGGTCATCGATTCATTCTTGATACCGAAGCTCCATATTCCACGACACATTACCAGTTGTATCCGGTGGAAGGGTACCCTGGATGGTTCAAGCACGGAAGGCTCGGAGCGGCTGCATATCGACCTGGTGAAGGAGGCATGGCGGGCGTCGAATCATCGCGATGGCCATTTTCTTCAGATGATCTGCTGGGTCGACTTGAGGGAGAGAATTGACGTGCTGGAGTTGTATCTGTGCTGGAGAGACAAGAAGTGGCCGCCAGAGAGGACGGGAGAGGGAGCAGAGGACAGGGAAGGCGATCAGGAGAGGAGAGGGGATGGTCAAGGGGATGGAGGTGCAGTGACGGTCAAGAAGCGATCGGGCGTGAACAAGCGATGGAGTGTCCCAGACCCTATCGCGGACAACGTGTTCTACAGCCTAGCAAAACGACCTCACCTCCCGCGCACTGCACTCAAAAACGTCATCACACTCTTCGATATTCCTGATTTTCTTCCGGACCTCCTCCACTATTTCCAAGCCAAATCCATCACTGGGGTTCCCAACCAATTCGCTGAACTCGACATCTGGACTCATGTTCGTGTCCTTCTTCCAATACCCAACGATTTCATGAAGACTGAGTGGAGGAGAGTTCGGGCTCAACCTGAACAGAAAATCTTCGACACAGTTCTGGTGGATGATGGGGAGGTTGAAGTTGTTGGACTGCAAGGTGCGATTAGCAATAACTCTCAAATACATCATGTCTATTCAATATTGACTTCAATCTAGGTTACTCTGTTGGGGAACTCCGATTAATATTCCGTGCCGCTTTTCTACCTCACCACCCACCATCTGCTTCATCCAAAATCCTTGCATACATCTTTACTTTCAGTCCTATCACTCAGCGAGACAAGGATAGTGCAACACAGCTCTACAAAGTGAGAAAGGATTACTGAGGGGAGAATCAGCGAGGCTGTGTTGTGGAGTTAGAAGCAATCATCCACCCGTGCCCCCTCACTCCAGTGATTATGGGTTCAGCAGAGATCTTGGATGAAGAGGAGGGTTTAAGATCTCTATCCCACTTCCACGAGTTTTACATTAATTCTTTTGCTAGTCTAAATGATTATATTTGTCTTATCTAGAGTATTTATTTCATTCCGGCTCGGCGACATGCGCCCAACTAGCCACATATTTCCGCTCCGCCTTAGATAACCGCTGCAGCAGATTCTCGAATTCCTTGGCCTTTCAGCTATCATTTTCCACGTTTAATGGAGGAATTTGGTCATGTAGTTCGTTCTCGATAGTTCATACAAAATGCAACGCCAGGGGTAACTTGCGACACGCAAATGGGACCCGGGCAAGGTCGCCGCCAATCTTAGGAATAGCGCCCGAACGGGTTCACCAAGTGCTTACGCTTTTGGTATCAATAGAATGCCATGAAGTAGGATATTCTAATGGTATCTTTAGCGTAACAAAGATTCGACTTCAAAGCTGTCTCCGATAAGTCTGACCTGGCGTGACACCCAACCGCTGTACTTGAGAACAATGACGCGATTGGGAGGCAAAGTAGATTTCGGAGCGAACAATGGTCATTTTTCTCATCACACACCCAAACAAGCTGCGCAAAGCATCACTCTATCTCGGTCAAGCGGGATTTGGACCATTATTGTACAAGGATCTAACGGTGGGGGGCCCGTAGTGCCTGTAGTCGTGGTACTGACCCTTAGCGCCTCATGGTCTTTCCCATCTACCGTACCCAAACACGGTTTCCTGATGTTAGTTTATTTTGGTTTACCTACTATTCTAATACGTTTCCCGTGCGGCGACTTCCCGTTTCCCACGGTTAGCGCACGCACCCCAGCCGGCGAAACTTAACAGTGGGAGATCGCCCGCATCTGATCTGAGTGAGGGAGAATTGGACGTGCTGTGTGGATTATTCAGTACATCGCGAGCGATCTTCTTCTTTGCTGCTTTGATTGCCCTTTGCATGTTGTCTTGTCTTGTTGCAATGACTAATGGTGGGGGGTGGTAGATATGAGGGAAGCCCCATGCGGCGGTTTATGAGGTAACGTTGAGTATCTATTGGGCGCTTAGATGTGACACAGCATTCTAGACAGAAGGTTACACAGTAGTAAGACTTGTTTTGTCAGAATGCAATGCTGCATTTCGGCTGAAATGCGGCCTGGGGGACTTCTACGTGTCTGTCCTTGCCCCCCATTCCCAGCCCATATATGAAATGGACTATAGAGAAATTTTCGATTAGGAATATCAAAGTGAGATTTTGTCTTAATGGTGTCTTACGGTCGAGCATGAGGCATTTTCATTGAGGCGTGAAAGGCACGGGCAGCATTACTCCACGGCATTCGAACCAGAATGCTGCCCCGCTTTTGAGGCCAAGTCATCTCAGGGCCCCGCATCCTGAACAAACCACTAAGCAGCATTCCGGCCCAATCCTTGGTCCGCATGTTGATTCTCCCTCTGCATTAAGCCCTGCATTGCATTCGTCAGCCCATCACAGGATTCTTTCACTTTATTTGTTTTTTTTTTTCCTCCTCACTTTCACATCCATCTCGGTGAACCCTTCATCTCAGCCACTCAAAGGCTTAAAAAGACTGCCACGTCGGACCATGTCGGACCAACCTCACCCGTCTCCCCCCTCGCGCCTCGGCATGGCCCATGCATCCAACCACAACCCAAGCGCTCCCTCCCCTCTGATGGAATGCCTTCAAGATGTTCTCTTACCCTGGCAAATGTCTAACAAATCGTGAGTCCTCCTATGCCCACCATGTAGTTCATCATAGCTGACTCGTGGGGTCTGGGGCGGTGGTGCAGTGCGTGGAAGTACAACAGTAGGGTTCCGAATCTCCCCATCATTCAAGTTGACCGCCAGCTTTTTCATGAGCTCACCCCTGGATCCTGGACGAGTGGAGAGACAGTGACGACATTTTTGGAGTAAGTGGGCTCCCCATCCGGCGTGGCCTGCCACGACTAACAAGCTACCCTCCAGCATCTGGCACTCTCGGGAGTACATATACAACACCTCAAACGCGGAGTCTCTTCGTATAGCAAACACCTATCTGTACCCTACAATTCAAAGCACGTTCAAGATCGGGGCGGGGACTGAAGCGCATTGTCAAGCTCTTGTCAACTCCCTCATACACTTTCGATACAAGGCAAGCAAGGACCTCAAACGGACTTTGGCGGACCTATTTTCAGCTTACTACTACCTTGCAATACCTCTACATGTGCTTGGTGGACACTGGGCGCTTGCGATTGTTGTCAATGTGAACGGAGTTGCCAAAGCCGGCTGGAACCCATCCCATGACGGTGCGCTGATCTTCCTCCTCGACTCACTTTCCGGAGATGGAGCGTCCACTGCCGTGATGCGTGCAGGGCAAAATATCCGGCGATGGCTTCAGGACGTTTTGCATGTCCTATTAGGTCGTGAAAGAGACAACAATGCCTTTCGTATCATCCAAGTTCCTGAGGTATGGACATGCAATCTCCGAGGTTTACCCCACACTAACATGTAGCTGCGTCCATCAGACCGCTGAGCAGCCTAATGGTAGCAACTGTGGTTTGTATGTGCATCACCATCTCCGTACGTTCATGGCAACTTGGAACCCCGAAAAGATAATTCCACATTACCAGGTAAGCACGGTCTTCATCCTCTGGCAGACAAACTCTCAAGAGCAGCTCTTCTTTAATTTCAGTCTAACAAAGGTCTCTTGTCCGAGCAAGACCTCGTGGACCTTTGGCAGTATCCAACTGCCCTCAACTGTCGATTCAACGTGACGCAGCTGGTCATTTCAGAACTACGGAACCAGGGAAATTTAGCATAATCATACTTTTGTTTCTTTTTTTTTGCATTGTATATTAATCTCTGTGCCCCAGTATGCCTGTATGAATCGGGGATTCGCGTCAGAACAACCGAACGCTGTCCGCAAAAAGACGTGCTAAGACTTGCGGCAAGCGCTCAATCATCTTTGGTATCGTTACCGAAGCATAGCTTATTGACAGCAATATACTACGGCTCTTCGAGTTTTGGGGAATCCAGAAGACGAGGATGTCCCATTTAGAGCCCATGCGCAGAATGAGAATGAATCCTGGGTGAGCAACATCTCGAACGTCCAAGATTTCGAAACCTCAACAGCAAGCCTATCGATCCTTTCAGTGTAAACAGCAGCCTCAACTTTGCGTTAGAATTCGTGGACTAAACACCAGTCGTTCATACTCTGACCTGCGCTATCGGAAGTGCAGCGATATTCAGGATAATCTGTGCGGAACACGGGGAACTGATTACAATACAATTTAGCTAACTAATCTACCAGTTGCAGAGTGTCCATGTCAAGGGCAACAGATTCAATCATATCGAAGAGAAACTTGGCCTGGCCAACAGTCAGACCTCTCGTCCGCATATCCTCTACAAAAGGTTTGGAATCCCCCATTGAACTCTGATATGCATGATAGACAAGGATGCGTGACCCAACGCAGTATTGAAAGAGCTCCATGAATCGTGTCGCCCAAAAGCCAAACTTGATGCATACTGCACCTTCACTCGCTTCATCAATGTCTGTGCAGCCGGATAGATGCAAGGTGTCCCTGGGATCTAATGCTGGTGAAAGGCTCCTGTATTGAGAGCTGGACCCATGATTCTCAAGGGTTGTAACTCCCTGGACTAAATACAATTTGAGCGTCTGGTGATAAGATGCCAAGCAATCGAAGACAAGTTCTCTGAACACTTACCTTCATCGAACAGCCTTTCATCGCTGTCCCCATGTGACGGTCCTTTTCCAGACGACTTGGTTCGTACTTGACCGTCTTAAAAGTACAATATTTCAATACCATACACCCACCGAAGATTGAGATAAGTCCTCACGAGAAGTATTACCGTCGAGATGGTCTAACAATGAGCCTAGTTCCGTTAAATCTCAGTGTCAGTAGCAGTCACACGAATAACTATGGTAAGTGATACTCGGCTTGGAGGGTGTGCTGGGACTTTTTGACATCGCTTTAGTGTCTTCGACTTGGAAGGGACATTCAACAAAGAAAAGGGGGACAATAATCGGGTTTGACAAATGGTCCTGAATTGCCGCAGGAAGATCGCCAACACGTGTACGGATTTCAGAAGCAATCAGATAACTAGATTGATCGATCATTGGTCTTCTGAGACATCAGACTAACTGAGCTGAGATCGAAGGTGGAAAGTTAATCCAATAGCGTCGAGCACGATGAAGCAACAGAAAGCTCAGAAGAGTGAATCGAAATCCGACGTACCGGCCCACCGAAACCGTCCAACATCATAGTCTTCTGCGACATCAGACTGAGCTGAGATTGAAAGTGGAAAGTTGATCCAATAGCGTTGAGCACGATGAAGCGACAGAAAGCGCAGAAGAGTGAGAAGAAACCTGATGTGCTGGGCCACCGAAACTTTTCGAAGAGCATGCCAAGTCCTCGCTCGACCACCACCATCAGCTTGCGAGCTTGTAAACGCATCTCCCAAGGTAAGCTTGTCACCACAGATGATTGATCGCAGCCTGATGGAATGCATGATTAAATAAACTTTAGCTATGAGATGGTGGGGACAGATTAGCACGAAAGAGGGAGAACTCAAGTGATTCAAGAAAGGTAAACAGCTTATGGAAACGCTGAAGGAAGCACTCTGCCACTCGATGGCCTTCCACGTGTTTGGGAGGGGCAGCAGTTGCCTAATTCTCGATATCGGACGACAGAGCTACGAACCTAATCGGGACACCTGGGCCTTTCTTTGACACTTTTCACCTCACATTGTTCGGCACGTGCCAAGCCTGTGCCTCAAGGGTGCATCAGAATTGTCCCATTGTGGATTGAACCGAGTTCTTCCGACTGTATCCTGCATCGAACACTCTCCACTGCATTCCAAACGGAAGTACAATCACAATCGTAATTTGTTCCAGTACGTTCAGGTCGTTATGGCACGTTGCTCTATACACCTCACTAACGGCCTATATCTAAGTGGCTCGCAAAAAGCAAATTATCGTCTCTGCGAATAACACCAATGCCAACCATGTAACCCGACTCAGGCAATCGTCCCTCCCCCCTCGCTCTCGGGTTTTTGGACCCGATGGGCAGCCAATCCCATTCCCCATAACCGATCCTTGGGATGGCGAAGCGGATCCTGAGGACGTCTCAAACACTCTGATCCCCACAACTCCCCTCCTCCATGCTGCACGGAGCCTTTGACTTACTAGACATGGTGACGAGGAGAAGTATAACGCTGTTGTCGACGGCTGGGAGAAAGATCTGCGTAAGCTCATCGACACTCGCCTTTTCGACTATATGGTTGGGGTGGAAAAGGCAAACCGGCAGCTTGACCGAGACGCTCGGATCTTCCTTGCCGTCAAAGTCGCCGAGTATCGCAAAGAATTCCGAGGCCCGCAGAGCAATGCAAGCAACGAGTCTAAGGCATTCAAGAATCGTTCAATTATGGCAGCGTTTGACACTTTGCCTGATCTAGGGCCGGAGAACCGGGTATTCAAGACGGAGGAGGCTGAATTGGCATACACACCGGTGAGCCTAACATTGTATATTTTCGCATCACCTCTAACTTTCTCTTGTAGCAATTCGATATCTACTTTCGAGGACAAGTCGCCACTTGCGATAAAAAGGAAAAGGAGTGGAGTGGGACAGGGGTCTCAAAGCGGGTCACAAAGCTTGAGGAGATATTTCTTGCGTCCATGAAGTGAAGCAAAACCACCTTGGATGCTTGGCTAGGGACCTTCAAGACCGACGCTACAGTGTGGCAAGACATCGAGAAGAAGGAAGCCGAGCTCACGGAGGATTGGTTGGCCACACACCCTGAAGGAAGCCTTGACGACAACCGATTGCAGCTTGACCGAGCTGCTAAACGAAAAATATTTGAGGAGGAGTGCAAGAAGAATCCGAAACTCTACGACGAAGCCAAGGCCGCAGCTGCAGGGCTCAAGGCAAAGTCCGGGACGATCAGTGCCGCCGCTAGGTTAGTTGCTCAGCGTAATCCACTCCTTAATGAAATACTTACTTGTCATGCTATAGGGCTGATAATACGGTAGATGCCATTGCTACTCTCGGATACCTCACTTCCAGAGTCACAGACCTCGCCGATATATCTGTGACGCTGATCGTTGTCAGCGATTTTGGAGAAGGATCATACGATGCCCATGTGTGAGTGAATGTCCGCAGTACAATTTCAAACGTACCTTCTCACTTGGCCCCTTGAACGTAGAAACCAGTATGGCTTTCCTCGCGGTCAAGCCCTCGTCGACACACGCAAGGACTCTGCATGGGCAAAGAATTTCTTACCTCTGCTTTCCGATTTTGTCTCTCGAATCACTGGTGAAGGTTGTAGCTTTACTATGTATCGTGCCTTTCACTTCCTAACGATGCTCTTCCAGAAACCACAGAACTTCGGGTCGGCGAAGTTCTTCCCAACCTCGAAGCATCTGCTCTCGACAAACCTGCACCTAAGGAGGCACGGCCGTCACAGAAGGATTTTAACCTGGTTCCCTATGATTGGAAGCTCCCGAGGACTGCCAATCGTGCTAAAGCCTACTTTGAGACCAACATCTGTACGTTCTGACCACCTATTCGTCGATCGCCATCCCTTACAAAGATCCTCTCTAGGCAACGCTCGTGGTATTAGCTCTGTCATGTGGAGAACAATTACGAACAAGACAGAACCGTACCTTCGTGGACTTCCCGATGTGGTCTTCTGGGAAACGAAACAGTACGATCTCGATTCCAAGACAGGCAAAATCGTTCCTCACCCCGCTGTGTTCTCGAATCCTGCAACCTGGTCTGACCACATGTTGTTCATGTGGGAGGATCATATCGCGAAATCAGAGGACGGTCTCTTGCCTGCCTCCCAAACTTTGGGATTTGTTGACCGCAATGGACGGGTACATCTTGCGTGCGATGCCCTCAATAAATCCCCAAAGCCCGATGGATCCTCAAACATTACAGCAGCAGTGGCTGAGATGGAAGGGACCGCTGCTGGTGATGAAGAATCCGAGGACTTCACCGATGGAATCATGCAGGTTGGGGCATCCGAGGACGACGACGAAGACTTACCTGATCTGCAACAGGACTCTGAGGAGAAGGCTCGCGACTCTGTCATGAGGATCAAGCGGGAACGGATGGCTGGAACAGACGTAGATCTGAATACATCGACAACTCCCGCTGAGATTCTGCCCAACCCTTCTCCGATTCCTTCAGTCCGGTTTGCTTCTGCTCCGGCCACTTCGGAGTCTGAGATTTGCTATCCAACCTCGTATTCCCACGCTGGACCGCTGCCTGTCGAGATACTCCAAAAGGATCGATATATTCGACGTCTTCTGGAGGTTATTCCATGGCACGGGCTTCCATCTCCCATGCCTCGAGGGCCGCAACTCTCTGCCGCTATTGAGGCCATTGCTCTGGACGAGCTTCTCAGTTTTGATACGGTAAGGGCAATTTCTCCTCGCACAGTTGATCTCTTGGCAAATTATACTAATTACATGCTGTTTAGATTCTTTCGGATGGTCCCGATTTTGCCGAGCAAATCTGACGCCTACCAGAACGGTTCGCCAACGAAACGCCTCTCATTTACCACATGCTCAAGGCACACTGGGACCGTCTGTTCGATTTTCAGCAATCTCCACCTCAAATCCACACATCAGAGGATCTGTTCGGGTCGTCGTTCACGGACATCCTCCTTAGTGCCTTGGCGTCAATTGAGGAGGCGGTCCAGCAACTCTTCGTGCCATCAGCGTTCCTCAGATGGCGTCTTGGGGGTCCCAACGGACTTATCATACTCCACTGGGCCCTATCAGCCTTATCCCCCCTTCGATCTCATCCGGCAATCAAGGAACGTTTTCTATGGGTGGCGATACGACTTCATTATTTCGCCATCCTTGTCCTCCCCGTCCGTCGTTCAATTCTCGCCAGCAAATCCTTTCTCTCCCAGCTCTCATCCCAATCCTCGTCCACGACTATTTCATCAGGCCCTTTTGCAGCCTTCCTCACTGCTTGGGAAGATGCGCTTGAAGGTCGATTGCAGACATGGTCCAGATTGGTGGAGATGAATCACCTTAGCCCGCTTACAGAGGTGGTGGGCCCCAATGTCTCATTAGAGGATCCACAGTGCAGTGAGATTTATTTCCATGCAGCCCAGGTCCGGTGGTATGACGTCCCAATGCCTGGTACTGGCTGGCAAATCAAGCTCCCTTTCAGTTCAGCGTCACACCTGTCCTCAGTTCAATGGCTCCAATCGATCGCTTCCGGAGGTCTCACCATCACCAGTCTATGTCATTTTGGCACGGCCGTGTCTGGTTTGATGGCTGCTGCATGCTCGACTTCTGGGTGGGAAAGCAATCCAGCATGGGCAGTTCTTGTTGATTCAATGAAAGCATCGGCATCATGGCGCTTTGACGCTCCCATTCCAGCATCTAGCTCCGATATCGCAGATGATACGGTGGATCACGAACCACTTGATTACACTCCCGGCCCCAACCGACCTCAACAGAGCCAGCGTCCACGATCTAGCACCCCAACCTCGCCATCCTCATCGCCAAAACCCTCCGATATCACTCAGGCCCGGGCTGCACCGATGCGTAGCAACGCAAGCTGCCATACGCAAGGTTTGGACGGTCAAAGGGAAGAGGATGTGCAACTCTTTGACCCATCATTAGAGCAGCCGGACGTTAACGAAATACCTAACGCGAGAACGGAGGATGGAGTCAACAGTGCAGAGCCTGACAGTGGGATGGATGTGGAGGAGGCACCCCAGACAGGGCCGGAAACAGGTGGCGACACCACAGCGACGCTGCTGGAGCCCAATGGGACAGAGATTATCAGCGTTGGAGATGCTTCCACTGAGACACCCTTACTCAAGAAACCCAATAGTCGGCGGGCTCCACCTGGTGAGAGGATACTTCGAAACCGTGCGTCCCTTCCTACCGTCTGTCTCGTCATTTGAGTAGATCGGTGCCGTCTAACTGAGCTTTCAAAGGTACCCAACAACCCTCCGCACTCAAGCGAAAAAATGAGGATATCGCCAAGACGGAAGCCCCTGAAGATCCAGGTCCTTCAGCTACAAAACGCGTACGGACTCGATCTACTACACGTGCTGAACCTGCCGAAGTCGAACCGGCGGAAGTCCCCGATCCAAAGAGTAAGAAAGCCAAGGCAAAGGCAGCTCCCAAAGCGAAAGCTGCTCCATCCAAGAAAGGATCCCGCAAGTGATATGGACTTCTCGGCATTCACTCGTCGATTCCAGATAGTTAGACGGTATCGAAAGCCAACCGGCTTGGCGGGTTTTGCCGATTCATTCATCTTCCGGTCTTTTCCTGATCATCATCATTCGATATTTTTTTTTTGGCTCTGCATCAGTTTTCTATTACTTTAGTTTCCCTGGCCAATAGTTTGTCTTTTGCGTGCTACTCAAAAAATTTCCCTGAAATCTCACTCGGCGATCTTATGACTGGCTGATATAATTAATTGCTGCGGAGCAATCTAGAACAGAATGCGAGGTATGAGACTGACAAAGCTCATATTTTGCGGTCACATGCAGAGCAGCATTCCACCGTGAGCTGCAGCGGACGGAACCACGGCTTCCTGTATTTCAGATAGAATGCGGCGTTGCAAACCGCGCGGAAATAAAATACCCTCAGGGAGCGATCTTTAAATCCCATGCGCTACATTCGAGTTCTGCCCCATGGTAAGAGCACTTTAAATACAATGCAAGGATTGCGTTGGGCGACAAACTGCATTCCCCAGAAGATACAACGCTTTTTTGGCCTTGGCTTGAAGATACCTCATTGATTTCTGCATTCCGGCCAGAACGCATGGACGTAAGCAGCTCATAATCTAGCCAGAATGCCGCCCAGAAGATTCCTGTATTCCGGCCAGAATGCACGGACATAAGCAGCTCAAAATCTAGCCGGAATGCCGCCCAGTAGATTCCTGTATTCCGGCCAGAATGCGCGGACATAAGCAGCTCAAAATCTAGTCAGAATGCCGCCCTGAAGATTCCTGTATTTCTGCCAGAATGCACGGACGGAAGCCGCGCAAAATCTAGTCAGAATGCTGCCCAGTAAGGACCCAAAACGCGGGAGCAATGTTGGCCGCATCATCACGGCATTTTGGCTAGAATGCTTTGAGCGCGCAGTCTCATTTGCACGCAAAGTCCGCTGCATTCCTTTCGAATGCCTTCTATTTACTCTGCATTTCCTTCCACATTCCCGATAGGTTGTTGAAGGGAGGAGAGCATTAATGTGTAAAATACCGGAAAGATGATGATGAAGGAGTAGGATAAGACGAGATGGGTGACGAACTGGAGTTGATCGGATTAGCGATTGAATCCCGAACTGGTTCCCATTGTTGCCGCAATACAGCTGACCCACACACTGCAGGAAATCCTTGCCACTGCAACCCGTCCAACTTTCATAAACTCGACGACATCGACAAGGATTCCAGCGTGACTGTGAACAGGAAGTAAGAACCTCGGGTGACGAAAGGATGGAAGACGAGTGCGGCGAATTGGACGGTCCGCTCCCTCCCCAAGGCCCGCAGAGCTGCAGTCTGCGGATGAAGAGGACGAGGAAGGGGGAGGGATCCAAGAGATTGAGAGCGGTGCTGGATTTGCTGTTTGGGAATTGAGGGTCGGGGAAGTTGATGGAGAGGACGCTTCGACGGAGGGATCTCAGTGAACGTGAAGGGGAAAGTCGATTGGTGCTGCGAGGGGGTTAGTGATTGAATCCCGTACTGGACCCTGGTTTCCATTGTTGCTGCAATACAGCTGATCCACGCACTGCTGGAAGTCTTTGCCACTGCAACCTGTCCAATCTTCATAAAACTCGGCGACATCGACGAGGGTATCAGTGCGACTGTGAACAGGGGCAAGAACCTCGGGCGACAAAAAGGTGGAAGACGAGTGCGGCGAATTCGAAAATCCGCTCCCTCCCGAGGCGCAGTCTGCGGATGAAGAGGACGAGGAAGGGGGAGGGATCCAAGAGATTGAGAGCGGTGCCGGATTTGCTGTCTGGGAATCGAGAGGCGGGAAAGCTGCCGGAGAGGAAGCTTCGACGGAGAGATCACAGTAAACGTGAAGGGGAAAGTCAATTGGTGCTGCGAGGTGATCACGGACCGGCTGCACGATCGAGGACCGAAGATCCCTGATCAAAGACCGTTGACCGCTGACCACCAGAACGTCGAGTAAGTCCTATCGAGAAATTCCACGGCCGGGACCTTCTGTATATCTTGTGATGCCCCCGCTATGACAAAGATGAATTGTTTGAGGAGCCCGAAGTGGCCGGGACATCATGATCGCATTCTTCTCTGAATGCAGTGTTTCCTTAACACTGCATTTCCACAGAATGCCGGCTGATTATTAGACGGCATTCTCTCCCGAATGCTAAATAGCATAACATTGCATTGGAGCTTCGCTGGGAGCGCCCTACAAGTTGCATTTGGGAGCGGTTTCTATTCTGCATTCTGGTTAAAAGGTAACATGAACAGCGGCTTGCATTGTATGTGGGATGCTGATTAAGTGGCCCCAATACTGCCCCGTAATTCGGCTCAAAATGCGACCCTATCGGTTGCACCCAAAGACGGCCAACACGCAAAGCGATGCGCTGAATGCATGACACCGCCAATAGTCTTAAGATTTGAGATGAAAATGCACTCTACTCACTCTCCCCTTCCGTTGAAATACTGGAGTGTTGGTGGCTTTTGAAATTGAATTATTAGATACATTTCCTAGCGCCAATGTGGTGGTATTCTCTGTCCCAGTCGGTGTAAACTGTCCGAAATGCATCGGAGCATCCTTGGCGTCCAACGGGTTTCCACGCTTTGCTCTTTGCATTCGCAGTGAAAATGCGCGTGAATCCCGAAGCTCTTTACGAGTCCCGCTGCATTCAGGCTTAGTTACCTCTCTCTACATTTAGGCCTAGAATGCTGGGCAGGGGTTGGCCCAGAAGTGACAGTCGAACATACCCAACAGGCACGGGCTTCAGTGGCTTTCCGCCATCGTGGCCCACTGGACGAGTGACAACAGTACAAAGGAACTACCAATCCCTCCACTGTAGCTCCCTCCGCTCCCTTAAAGAAATAGATTTTAATGCTCCGGTTGTGGCTAATCCTGCCATTGCACATCCGCATGCCACTCTTTTTGTCCGTATGTTCCCACACCATGCAAGATGCCAATGCGACGACTCAGCTTATCGCGAGGAATGCACATAAGCATTCTGCCATAATTTGTTGCTCATACTCAGGGCGTTACAATATAAGGACCACGAGCCAACATGCAATCAACTGTGGGAGCTCCGGCAGCATTTCGCCTAACATGCAGGCAGACCCCTAAGTCAAAGTGTGGCGCAGCATTTGCAACTGGATGGACCTCTCGCTTCGCATCGATCCGTCATCCGTCCCCATACCGCTCTCCCCTCCTACAGGAGTTAAATATCCCCATCTTGCTCCTTCTCTTTCCCTCTGTTATTACCCTCTGAGGTCAGGCTGGGCCTCGTTCCGCACTCCTTTCATTACCATTACCGCTTGAAGCATCGTGTGCTTGTTGATTCCAGGCGTTTGTCCGAGACGTTCCGACTCCTTCCCGGCAGAATCCAGCGCTGCACTGTGCTTATAATGCAAGGCCTATCGTTGTGGCGGTTCGTTGGTTCTCAAGCTGAGGGCCCGTAGCATGCTCCGCCAAATGCTGGTCACCTTTCCTGACGAGGTTGTAGAATGCAGCGGAACGTGTCCTTCACGACGTTGCATTCTACAGAACGATCCCATACTGGTGCATAGGGACGTCGTGCCCAGCCTTTCGACTTATCGGGGAGCGCTTAGCTTTATTCTGTACAAAGTAGCAGGGGGACCCATAGACGAGACTGGTAGTTAGAGAAAACGACTGCGATAAAACATTGGCGAATTAGTTCTTGGATTCTTTCGGACATCGTCAGAGATACCCCTCACCGTCCGAACCACTTCCAACCAATCACTCAACGCCAACGTCTATTTCCTCAGCGACGATACAATGAGATGTAGACACTCCCCACAGGAAAGGAAAGTTACGACACCTAAGGAAACGAATTATGTCTGCACGTGAAACGGGGAAGGTCAACCGGCCGAGATCAGTTATCCCACAACGATTTAGGTGCCAGGCGATTGCTCAAGTTTCCATTGAAGGCGAAACCCGACAATAGCCTAATCCAACTCAAACGCGCACCAGACCTCTTGACGATTGGAACGGAAAGGGCGAGTCTTCCTCGCTTCGTTCACCTGCTTTACGATAGTTTCAGATTTCCTTGATGTCGTTCTGTTCAGTCCAAGCTAGATCAGTGAGAAAGATTCTTCTTTCGGCTCGAAAGACCTCACGGTAGCCATCTTCACGGTCCAATCCCTCGGATAGCCCGCCCGCCTCTCCACGCTATTCAACAAGCTCCTCGAAGTCATCTGACTTGGCTAGTTGAGATGGAGACGACCGAGCTTTCGTCCGTGCTAAACAGCAACTTGAAATGTCGGGAGTGTATGAGTTGGCGGTACACTGCTTCGCGACATTCATATCCTTGTTGAGACCGCCAGTCGGTCCGTATTCGGAAGGAGCCTCCACTCGCCGTCCACCAGGTTTGACCTTGAACTAATCCTACGAATTCAGTTCATCAACGAGAGTCCCGGAAAAATGCACGCACTTTTCTGAGAAGGAAAGTCCCGACTCACCCAGAAGCGAACTACGAACGCACGCGAAAAACAAGATAGGTCAGTTATCTTGCCGTCAGAGCCGACGGCGAGTCGCAACGCACGTTTCCATCGAAGGACGGCTAGTCAGCACTGGCCTTACGATAATGCCAGACTTCCTTGATGATTGTAAAGGGAGGGCTACATTGTGGTGGCTTTGTAACGCTGCTTGACGATGGCGTCGAAGGGTTCGGTGTTGTTCTGTTCCACCTCTCTTAGCACTATGTCCCCTTGTAGTGGCAAATAACGATACGCGGCATACCTTGATCAATATTCCAGCCGATCGGTCACCTCCTCCTAGCCCCACGCTGTTTAGCAGGCCTCAACCAGCTGAGCGAGTCGACGAGCGAGGCACTAATCTTGTTCGCTCGTAACTTGGATTATTGTAGTGTACAACGCGCTCTTCAATACCGGTATCTGAGTTTGATGCCTCGAGCGTACGCCGATATATGGTAAGCAAGGTGCTGTCGTCGTCTGGCTTGTGATGAGGGTCGAATGCGAGGGCTTCAGCCTTGTAGCCGGAGGCTTTCCGCGCTTTGTGGTTGACGACGCTGCGGGATGGATTGGATCATGGAATGGAAGTTGAGAGTCGCAGTTGCCACGAACAGAATATGGGGATGAAGAGGAGGTGTTTAAGCTGGTCCGAAGCGCGTGCAGTGGGGAATTGGGGGAGTAAGGTTTGAGGTGAACGATTTCGAATTGAACTGGGACTTTGATGACCGGAGAGCGCCCGCAATCGTTGTAGGACGAAGGGAACCAAACCGAGGGGCATATCTGCGCTTTGAATCATCGCGTTGGACTGAAGGAGGGCAGCATCTTGATGCCGCGAGTCGTTTGCGAGGTGGTGAATCTCCTAGGAACGGACTAGACAAGATAACCCAACTTTTCACGGGTTTACTTATTTAAATAGTCCTTACCGTCGCGGACCGAGTCAGCACGATCTTCTGTTCATATAATTCTCTCTGATTGACGTATATACCCAGCATTGGGTGGACGAGGGAGGGAGAGGGAGAGGATGCAGCGCTCCGAGGGAGACGAGAGCAGGCACACAACACTCTCGGGATTTGGCGAGGACGACAAACTGCGCATGTCCCTCGCAAGATTGGACATAAACTCATTCACTTGGTAAAGAGAGAAAGGGAGTGAGTAGTGATGGGCCATTGAGTTTAGAATATTAGAGGTCAGTGTCAGGGCGGGTGGCCAGGCACAGGCACCTTTGACTATGACATCATCGGACTTTCAGGTTCCTCTCCATCCCCGCTGCCACCGAGGATCCCGCGAAAAGGCCTAATCCTATTCCTAAGGAGAATGAAACGAAGAGATAGCGGACAAGGAGAACCAAGGGGATGCGGCGGACACGGCAAAGGAACTCCCAGCTACGGGACACCCTCCCGGACTGGATACTCGAGAACAAGAAAGACGAAGACGTGAAGACTTTGACCTATCCAAGGAGAGGAGCGCTGTGTTCTTAATTGTTCCGAAAGCTGATACTCATAAGTTGTCTGAGTAGTTTCCCTCTATGCGTGCATGTTTTCTGACCAACAGCATTCTTGTCGCTGGATTTAAAATACAAGCTTGGCGGATTCCGCGGCAGCGACGAGAGGTTTCAGGAGCTCTAATATGCCGTATACTATTGTCTGGGAGCAGGTTCGTCGAGCACGCAGGACAAGCGGCAGTGCAAGCCTGAGGTTCGTCCGGCTGCCATATTCATTTATCGAATCTTGCATACTTGCCGACCAGAAAACCTCCAGCGTCACCTCATTTCAGACCCCAAGCGCGAACTCATTACTACTCTGAGAGCTGGCACAGGCGGAAGGACTAAGCATGGCCGCCGCATATTTGAAAACGGTGCCGGTAAACTTGCGAAAGGAAACTTGGCAGGAACTCCGCTGAGAGGTGTTTAACCACCCGTTCTTCAGAGTCATTTGTTTTACTACATGGAGCTATTCAGAAATACCGGAAACTTTGATTCTGATTTGTGGTCTCGGGGACATGAGAGAAAGAGGGGGCGGTTGGTAGAATGGGCAGGAGAGCCGACGGCAAGAAACGTCGTCGCATGATTCTATCACGGAAAAAAAAACAAGAGGTGACGGATACAGAGAGTTAGCGCAGGGATCGATAGAACATAGTGCAAAGAAACGCGTACGTCGCATGCGTTACGTGAACTTCAGACTGGAACCATCAATCTCGAGGGTCTCCAAGGAACATCAACTAGCTGCGTCCGAGTCTCGCTTGGATAATTGACGGAGTTCGGCAGCTTCGTTTGAAGCGTAAGTTACACTTTGAGTATCTTCGGTTTGTTCGAAGGCTTGAGCGGCTTCCGTATAACGAGAAATTGCGTCAGGGGAGTTGCCTTGATTGCGATGCACGTCAGCAAGGTTCAACAGAGCGTGGGCTGTCCCGAGTCGGTCGCTGATGTCGGTAGAGATTTCCAGTGCTTCAGAGTTGAGCGTGATGGCCTGGCTATACTCGTGTTGAAGCCGATGAATCTCAGCGAGCCTTCGCAGAATATGGGCTCTCCCAAGTCTATCGCCAATGTCGGTGCGGATTTGTAGAGCCTCAGTGTGGAGTGTAATGGCCTCGCTGTACTCTTCTCGAGCCCGATGCACCTCAGCGAGACCGTGCAGAGCGTCGGTTCTCCTCTGTCTGTCGCCGATGTCGGTGCAGATTTGCAGGGTCTCAGAGTAGAACGTAACGGCCTGGTCGTACTCGCCTTGAAATCGATGTACCTCAGCGAGACCGTGCAGAGCGACGGCTCTCCATTGTCTATCGCCAATCTCGGTGCGGATCTGTAGGACCTCGGAGTAAAAAGTGACGGCCTGGCTGTACTCGTTTCGATACCGATGCATCTCAGCGAGACCCCAGAGGGCAGAGGCTCTCCCGTTTCTGTTGCCGATGTCGGTGCAGATTTGGAGGGCTTCAGAGTAGAGTGTAGCGGCCTGACTGTATTCGCCTCGAAGTCGATGCACGGTGGCCAGGTCATCCAGCGCCTCGGCCTCTCCTTCTCTGTTGCCGAGGTCTCTGTACCTACCCAAAGCGTCGGTGAAGGATTCCAACGCGCTGGCGTAGTCATCCTGTTCCATGTGCATCCGTCCCAGTTGCGTCAGAAGCGCTGCAGAGCGAGCTCTAGATGCCGCTGTATCTGTGGTCCGTAGCGGGTTTGGGGCGATCATAGGCTGTAGTGAATGCGTCAGTGGCATGTACTTGACCCCGAATCAGCATTACCCACAATCCAACTGATTGACATTTGAAAATCCTTGGCGGTCGGTCGTTTCATGGGGTAGATGCTCCAACACGTTAGCATGAGCGAACAAAGCGCCTGAATCAACGACATGCGAGCGTGGTTCGTAATGGATGGGAGATCTCCCTGAACGACCCGTTTGATAACGATGGCGTCCTTGGCGACATCTTGGAACGGAATTGAGTTGGTCATGACCTATTTCGGAGCATATTCTGTGAGACTCGATCGTGAGCAATATAGTAATTGAACTTTCCTACCTCATAAGCCACCCACCCCAACGCCCAGATGTCGCTCTCAAGGATTGGTTCCTCCTCTCTCAATACCTCTGGCGGGGCCCACCGAAGCGTATACTTATCTCCAGTTAACGTTATGCCCATGGTATTGGTGGAGCTGCAGAACGTTGCTTCAAGCGACAGCGCTGCCTGCGGTTTGTTCTCAGTTGGTCTAGTCTCCTTGTTCAGATCATTGGCTGTGAGACGCCGAGCAGATCCAAAGTCGGTAATTACCGCGCGGCATTCGGAGTTGACTAGTATGTTGATCTGAAAATTTAGGAGAATGTTACCCGGTGGTTCATGATAACGCTCTCGGAACGTACGGATTTCAGGTCACCGTGACGGATGGGGGGCTGGCGATTATGGAGATACTCTACTCCTCTAGCCACATCGTCAATCTTGAATTCAGAGTGTCAGAGGTGGTTGAAGGAAAGTCATTGATCGTACCAGCCAGACTCGTTCCGGAATTTCCCACTCCGCTGACGCGATGAAGTCCCTCAAGGTACCGTTGTCTTCCCAGGGAAAGACCAGCCAGATCGTATCCTCGCAAATGTTCTCAACGAATCCTTCGAGTTTGATGATATTTACGTGAGAAAGGTCGACCAAGAATCCCGCTTCTCTCAGTGTCAACTGAGCCCGAAAGAGTTAGCGCTGAAAGCGCCGCGTGATTGGATGGAGGGTTCTTACCCCCAATACCCTCTCTCGTTCGTCTGATATGTTCATTTTTTTCACTGCTACAGGCTGTGAAGTTCGAAACGATGAGCCGCCCAAACGCACTACAAATCAACGGAGGAGCTGTTCTGCACGCACCTTTCGCCGCGAAGACGTTTCCCCTTCCGGACTATCGGGATCGAGAGTTTGGCTTTCCGTAGGATCGTGCGAGTCCTCTCGGTCTATACCATCGGAGGGGGAGATCAAAAACGCTTTTACGACCGTCGCGTTTCCTCCACGAAACTCGGGGGCGTCCATGGGGAATTCGAATGATGACTCATCAATTCGCCATTTCGCAAGCTTCTCGAGTTTAGCTCTCTACCAGAGGAGCATTATTTCTTGAGCTACTGAGATCGCCCTCTGGGACCCAGGAAGGACGTACCAGCTTGGCGCTCAGCGGAAATCCACCGGAGGAGGCGTCGTGGTCCAGCCCGGGCAAGCCAGAAGCGCCGGCATCGTGGTGTTCGTCTTTTTGCATAGGATGATACAGGCGAGAAGGCTAAGTGATGGTAGGAGTCGCAGTCTTTGGATGGACTTCGCAGAGAATGGGGGAAGCGGATAGCGTGTGGATGGTGGACTGGGAGGGTAAACTGCGGCAAGGGGGATAAAAGGGACGCAGGAGCTTTTGGCACCACATTTGAACGTGCCTTTCTTCACGGGGCTGGTGGGCACGCCGCAGCGGGCTTGCGGCTGGGCGCTTGTCGATTTAGAACGTTCCTTGCGACCCCGCGCGATAAAGTTAAGGTTCCGTCACATGCCGCAAGGTAAGAAGTCTTTACTACTCCGCCAACCACACATCACCGAGGCCATATGAACACTGATACGCATTTTACACTAGCGAATGTGGCCAAGATCCCTCTGTCTTGTTTCCTATTTGCCGAGTTCTACGAGTGTCCGGCGCTCGCGTTGCACTATCATCCCCGTCCCTCGCGGGCACGATCGAATTATAGTAGAAAGATTACACTGCGGTCTAATCGATCTCACAATTCGGTGGGTTCTTCCATGTGGTGCACAGCCCGAACCGAAGCGCCATGACGCCATAGGAACGTCGTGCCCAGCCTCTCGAGTTATCGGGGAGCGCTTAGCTTTATTCTGCACAAGCTGACAG
>WSUB01000250.1:0-45369 GCA_019633425.1 Tulasnella sp. 424 | reverse complement strand
GAAGCATTGAAGGGGTATCAAGAAACGATTCGTGTTGCATTAGAAGAACTTCAAGTCAGTGCCTACTCCCCATAGAAAAACCATTAACCGAATTTCGCTCCCATCAGTTGCTCATGAGTTTCAATACTTCCAATCTTCTCGATGAGCTTTGTGGGTTATCTGTCTCCCAGATGCGACCTTGCTCTAATACTGTTGGATTAGACAATCTAGAGATACGAAAAGAACAACGTCGCTTGTTGGATCGTCTTGGAGATGCGAGTTACGGAGCGTGAGGTAGCGCAATCGAAGAGGTCATTTGCCTCCCTGGAACGAGAGCAGAAGTACTCGAACGCATCAACGACTGGATCAGGGACACGTCGCCTTCGGAACGAGTGTTGTGGATACGTGGAATGGCCGGTCGCGGCAAATCTACACTCGCGTCAACAGTGGCGTACAATTGGAGATATCGGGCCGCATTTGCAATTTTCCATTTTCGCTGGGGTCAGAATGCCTTGGATCATCGCATCGTCTCCTCACTTGCCAGGCAGCTCAGCAGTAGCGCGATCCCAGAGGTTAAGGAAGCGATTCTACGGAGCATCCGGGAGAACGAAGATATCGGCCAGGGGCGTCTTCAGGAACAGTTCAAGCTCCTCCTCGTCACTTCTGCCGAAAGGCTTCGGCAAACCTCCCATCCCATAGTAGTTGTTGTGGATGCGCTTGACGAGTGTGGGGATACCAAACATGCGGTGGATTTCGTCAACCTTATTCATCAGCATGCCTCATCATTTCCGCCTACGTTCAAATTCTTGCTCACCACCCGCCCCGAAGCCCCGCTTCTTCGGGTTCTAGAGCCACGCCAATGGCGGACGGAGGATCTGGACGTCATACCCACTATTGACCAAGATATTGCAAAACTCCTCGAGCTCCGCTTTTCGATAATAAAGGAAACCTATGGTCTCGCCCAGGACTGGCCGCCACAGGCGGCGATTCGATCGCTTGTGCAAATGTCTCAAGGCCTATTCCAATGGGCCCAAACCGCCGTAGAATATATCTCTGAGGGGTCACCGGAGCTGCGTCTGGAGGAGCTTCTGGAGTCTCCGTCCCTCTGCGATGGCTTGGATAACCTGTACGGTCAAATCCTTTCCAAAGCATACGAAAAAGCGAAGAAACGACAGGGAAGAGCGGAACTTCTCCTCTGTCTCCTCGGCACACTCGCGGCTGCCACGTATCCCGTTTCCCTCGAGATCTTCACCTCCCTGTCCACCACGCAACCCATGTTCCGAAATAAAAGCCAGCAGCAGACCCTTCAGCTTCTTCGCCTGGAGATTCTGTCCGATCTCAGGTCGCTGGTATTTGTTCCCGACTCCTCCAGCCAGCCAGTGCGACTCGTGCACACGTCAGTCCGAGATTTGCTCGTCAACAAACAACGATGCGGCGGGGAGCCATATTTCATCGACCTCGCTCAGAATCATCGCAATCTTACAGGCCAATGCTTGGCCTTGATGCTGCGAAACCTAGGAGAAAACATATGCAAACTCTTGGACCTGTCCAAGTCGAATGTTCAGGTTCAAGATGTTGTGAAGCGTGAGATGCCCAAAGGCCTCGAGTATTGCTGCCGATCATGGTCGGCGCATCTGTTCTCAGGGAATTGGACCTTGAGAACACCAGAGACTTCATTTGAAATTGCATTGTCCGCTCTAAAGTTGCTGAGTAAAAGGCAACTTCTGTGCTGGCTTGAGGTCATGAGTCTTGTCGGGGCCACCGCAGATGCAATGACCATGGCAAAGCAGGTTCATGCTTGGCTTCAGGTGAGCGGTCCTGTAAGCATGTCATCGTTGAGCCAGATTAGCCTAACTTTCATCCTGTCGTAGGAGAAACCAAACGCGATATTTGACTCGGAGCTTGTCGCCATTTGGAACAATGCTCATCGGTTCATTGCATCGTTCCTAGAGCCAATCTCATTCGGAGCGCTGCACATATACGCCTCAGCGCTCCCTTTCTGTCCAACGAAGACAAAAGTCTGGGAGTACTATTCCAGCCGAGCGTTGAATCGCATCTTGAATGGTCCACAAGAGTCAGTGTGGACTCTAAGTCTCTGGGAACGCTCTGTTGGTTCAGGGGTGAACGCTGTCGTGTTCCTTCAGGACGGACAGATTCTTGCATCGGGATGCGACGATCACACGATTCGATTATTGGACGGCGAGACCGGTATGCAGCTGGGAGAGCCTCTAATGGGCCATAACAGTCCTGTCAAAGCACTCGCTTTATCGTCTGACGGTAAAACCCTTGCATCCGGATCGTGGCGCGGCGCCATCTGTCTGTGGGATGCCGAGTCTCGCGATTTGTTGGGTCAACCTCTTGAAGGTCATACAGAAGAGATCCTGTCTCTTGCCTTCTCGTCCAACGACAAGACCCTTACATCTGTATCCTGTGATCGGACATTCCGGCTCTGGGACTGCGAAACTGGCCTGTCGCTTGGACCGCCTGTGACCTTTACTTCCCCCCTCACTGTGAGAGCGGCACTTTCCCCGGATGCCAAAGTCTTAGCATCAACTGCGAATGGCTATAGCGTGGGCATTCAGCTGTTGGATGTAAAAGCTGGAACGCCATTGGGTGAACCATGGCGGGACGGTAGCGACGTTGCCTTGGCCTTTTCTCCGGACGGGAAAATCCTTGCATCTGGCAACTGGAGTGGAGAGATTAGATTATGGGACTTGGAAGCACGTGCACCCATCCATTCTCCACTCAGTATAGATAGCAACAGGAGCAACAGGATTTTTGTCCTTGCATTCTCACCCGATGGCAATATCCTTGCTTCCGCATCCACGGATAGAAATATCATTCTTTGGGATCTGGGGACCGGAAGGAAGTGCGGTAAATATCAAACCCATCACAATTCCCAGTCATTCATTACAAGCCTCGAATTCTCACCAAACGGTAAGATCCTCGCATCAGGATCTGGAGACGAGACAGTGAAGCTATGGGATGTCCAGGGCGCTCCATCTGTGACCGACCTTTCCGGAGATCAGCCCACCGAATACAAAACCGTGATTTTTGCCATGGCTTTCTCGCCAGATGGCAAAGTCATTGCCTCTGGTGGAGGTGCCAAAACCATCCAGGTGTGGGATGCCGAGTCTGGAACACTGTTGAATACAGTTCCAGCGGTTCACACTGGGTCGATTTTCGTCCTCGCCTTTTCTCCAACTGAAATGGTTCTCGCATCTGGGTCAGAGGATGACACCATCTGCTTGTGGGATACTAAGACCTGGACGCTGTTGGGTACGCCTCTTACCGGCCATACATATGGTGTCTACCATGTAGCCTTTTCACCAGATGGAAAAATTCTAGCGTCCTGCTCCGATTACGGAAAATGTCTATTGTGGGATGCAAGCTCTAGGGCACCACTGGATGCACCTCAAACATATAACTCTAAGTCTGAAGTCCATTCTACGACCTTCTCTCCAGATGGAAAGCTCATCGCTTTTGGATGTAAAGACGGAACGATCCAACTATTGGATGCTGCAACAGGTGCTATTACAGGCTCCGTGGGGCCAGATTCAAGTTTCTCGCCAAATTCATTTGAATTCTTACCAGAGGGGAAGCTCATTGCTAAGTGCTACGACAATGCGGTGTTGCTTTATGACATCCTCACGTTCCAAAGGTGCAATCCGGACGCAAGCCTCGAGTATCATGCCTACAAATCCTTCCAAGAACCATTTAGATCTCTTACCTTTAACGGACCATGGATTTCATTCTTCTCACAACGCTTGCTTTGGGTTCCCTCGCTGTACTGGCCTCGCAACCACAGCGAAATCTCAATTTGCCAAGGGAGACTAGCATTCATCAGTACAACACGGGAGCTTTTCATTATAGATGTTTCTCGATCACTGAGTCTCTAAATTCTATGTTGCATGTTTGCCATAATGTATGTAGTTCATTTCAACTTATATTGTCGGTGCAGTTCGGGGGTCGGACATCCCCTAGGGGCACCGCCTTCCTTCCATGTAAACTTACTGGATGTGAAGTGGAGTATGAGGTGCCTGGTTGCTCGGTCTGTGGTATTTGGTGGGTACTTAAAGGTACGTCGAATTGTTGCAGCTTTTTGCATCCATGGCCTTTGCAGGCTTCCGTTTGTGACTTTCACCTGACTACGATACACGGACCTGAGAGCTAAACGGATGAAATAAGAAGAGTTGATAGTATATTTAATTTCAAACATACAGGCTGCCGACGACTCTCAGGAGCCAACGCGTCCCACTGAGGGAGGTTATTCACAAAACGACCGGCCTCAAAGGGATTCCTCGCCGAGTCCAGACCTCCCTTTATACAGCATGTCAAGTCATGCTCTCACCACACAATCGCACGACAGCTTAGCATTGTAAACGACAACGCGGTCGACATGGGAATAATTAAGGGTCAGGGGGCAGCGATGCAGGCTGTACGCGAGTGGACTTCGCCCCGAGCAGAAGAAGAGTCCGGTAAAAAGACTTTCAATCTTTTGAGTGGCTAGGTATTCTTTATAAACCGTATTGACTAGCTCTCCATCTCGGGCTATAGTGGTACAGAGGATTGGGCGCGTCGCATGCGGTTTTGGCGTTCGCATCGCCGTCGTCCAAAGGATCGCGCAACTCAGGCCCCAGCAGTTAACTTTCCGAGGCTCGCTTCTCCATACCAAAAGCAATCAATGATGAGTTAGACCGGGAGTGAACAACATTTGGAAAAGCCAGTAGAAAAGAGCACGCTAGAATACCTCCCCTTCCCCCACCCGAACGGTACAGGGCCGTGCCATCGGGATCTGCAGAGTTCTTGTCCTAGAACGCAACCCTATCGCTTCGCGCTCTCCTATTCCGGGAGGTCGTCCATGTGGTTTAAATTTACGGGAAGCAGTTGACTTTTCACAAGTTCAATAGGTCGACGTGAGCTGCGGAGTTCTTTTTAGCACGGCCGGGAAGATAAGCGACTAGCAGCGAGATCTGAAGTTGGGTGTGCCGAACCTTGACTTAATTTAAGCCATTAAGAGCTGTGAAATGGCCGAGAGTCGGCCAGGCTATTGGCTGCGATCAATAAATGAGGTGTATGGCCGGCAACTGTGCGGTTGATGAGAGGGCTTGATCACTTAACGATGGGTCTTATGTGGAACCAGCTGCATGATGGAGAGTCATCGTGTGTGGAGAACGTCAGGTGCGCCTTCCCACTTTCGAGTGCATCCCGGTTTCCGTATTGGCACGTCCTCCTAAACGCCCGAAGGTGCGTTGACAGCGAACCTCTCCGTCTGCACCTTGTTTTGGCCAGTCGTAAAGTGGAAGGACGCATCTCCTTCTTTTCTGGGCCACAACATTCTATCTCTATTAGAAGAGGGAGACATAGAACAAGAGCGGGCGAGTCATCCGCGACGCGGAGTTTTTAAAGTTATGAAGGGAAAAAAGAAGGGCGTGACGAGTGAGCGGCAATAACATCCAATTGAATCCACCCAACTCTCTTTTTCCCCCCTTCCAGTCGTTCTGAAAGTAGGAGGAGATAGTTAGTTAATGACTTAAAGCGAGGGTTGTAAATTATCATCAGGACGGTATGCGGCCTTTGAACCTTTACCAGGTTGATCATTTGTGCGTGATGTCGGGGGTCGTCTAGGCGCAGAGTTGGTTTTAGCCAGGGCGCTGTGACCCGCCCCTCTCATCCTTTTTTTGGCCCAGGCCCGGAGTTTGAAGATCAGTCCAAAGTTGGGGAGCGTCCAAATTTAAAGGCGGTTAAGGGCGGTTAGCTCTTCGAGGAGAAAGGGAGGTCTGCCGTAAGAGTCCTCTTGGCGAGGGAGGAGTCTCGAACATTCAATTTTGACCCAATTTTGACCTAAGTATTGGGTGAGCCGCCCATCTCATCTTTCCAGCTTATCCTTACTCCACTCCTGGCGCGCGTTGGACGATTGATCGTTGGAAGAGATGACGTCAACGGGGGAGAAACATTCTCAAGGTTAGTCATCCAGGTACGCACGGGCCACATCATTTACTTCCCGACTGACGAACAAAGCATCCCAAGTCCAACCCATGCAGCCAGTCAAGCACGCTATTCGAAAGCTTGCGACTCCATCCGGGTTGCATCGCGTCTCGTGTGGGTTGTCTCTCTGGTCGTCGCACTTCTACGTAAATATGCCTGACGTCCAACATCCCACATCCACAGCACCCGTTAACAGAGCATGAAAACCTCATTTTGCGCAACCCTGCGTCGCTCTCACCCCCACCGCCCCCACCACTACTAAATGGGTCTCCCATTACGGACTGGCTAGACATTCATGCCTCTGCGCAAAGTCGTGTATTCCAAAACGGCGTCGACCCAGGATCTCGGGATCGGCGACTACACTCTCAAATGGCACCAGCCTTCTCTACCATTCTACTACGAAATTCCGGCCCTTGCGAAGACCGCGGAGGAGCAGACAAAGAACGCAACTCTGATTGAGGTCCACGTACATTGGTTATCACCACACTCGACCGCTTTGGAGTGTTGCCCGCGTATGGGCGGGGATCGTCCGAGGGAAGGGGCCACGAACGTATGGCGAAGACGGCTCCCTCACCGGCACCGAGCGAGATACCTACGAAGCTGGAAGTTTTGCTCACCTGTGAGCACCTTAAACGTGGTCTCGTGAAAATAGGCCTGATACTAACTTCCTTCCTACTAAGAACCTCGCAAGATGCCCGAAGCGTCCCCCAAGAAATCACCCATCGACCCTGGCCGCCCCGCCAGACGGGAAGCTCGAAACTAAAGTCGCCTCCCACCTTGCACTCCCGTCGCGTTTCTCTTTTGACCCTTCGTAGTGCAGGCGCGACGTATGTCACACCCCTGTACGAATCCTCCTCCTTCCACCTTCCATCTAGCAGTTGGATCTAGGGGTTGATATCAATCTCTCCTGTCAACGGGCCTTTGGAGCTTCAGCACTCATCATTCTCCGTACTGCGCCTCGCGTTCACATTGACGCTGAACGATGTCGTACACCACAACCGCAACACCAAAGCGGTGGAGTTCAAGTCAAACATTCAATACGTCAAGGCCAACTTCCGTTGCTGACTGCCATTTACTCCGTCAACTACTGCTTCATTTCCATCCGCCCGGGCACCCTCCGCGACAACTTTCCCAAAAACGCGACACTCCTCCCCTCCCGGCAGCGGCACTATCTGGACCCCCTGCCTTTCCCCATCCCCGCTAAACGAATCAACATCCGCGACCCCGCGACGACCTTGCATACCGATCAACGCTCTCCGCAATCGCAAGTGCAACCTTCACCTCGAGCCAACGGACCGTCGATTACCCGGAATACCCACTCCTTAATGCCAAGCCCCCAGTTCGGTAGTGGAGGCGACTTGGGTTCGTCTGATTCCTCCCAGCACGAATTGCTTGAAACCTCAGTTGTCGATCAACGCTACCCCGGGGCCCGTGGATGAAATTTCGTGGGTAGTTTTACCCGACGGCTCAGCCTAAGGTGGAATTTACACCGAGATAGTTTAACCCCGATCGAGAGAAGAAGGAAGAGGAAAAGACGTGGAATGGGGGTTTGCACACATTTACAGGTAAGAGCCTCTTTTCGCGATATGTCATTAGGTGGTTACACGTTCTTGATGGGTTCCGTGATGTATTGAAATTTAGAAATTCACCCTGTCAAACTGATGCTTGTTTTGTTTATACGGTATTAAATCAGCAAACAGATGGTACTTGCACCACGGGATTTTGAGAGATGTCGATATTCATGTGTTTGTTGACTTAGCGCGAGCTTGAACTGCACTGGGTCTTGGTCACGAGTGGAAGGGGGGAGGAAGGCATACCCTCTTGTTTCTTGTTTCCTTAGAACCAGGCGATTAGCTAGTGAAAATAAGAAACGGATCGAAGGCATGAATGTAATCTGCAATCTAGAGCTCCTTCACTTTCAGTCTACTTTCCGGTAAGCTGCGGGGTTGCACGACAACTGGGCCTTTCGGAATCGGATTAGGATCCGTCTCAGTGGGAACTATTGGTGCTTGGTATCACACAATTAATGGATTGAGTCTCGGTTCGTTGAGAATAGTAATTGAAAAGAAAGGTCACATGATTGGAGCAAGCTAATCAGCAGAGTTCGAGTGCCTGAGAAACATCAAAAAAAGAGAGGTTACCACTGTGAAGAACAGCGAGTGTGTTACCGGATAGGAAAATTTCAGGAGAGGAATCAATGTCCCAATACTGCGGAGGAAGCCACATGAAGCGAGATGAGGAAAATACTACCCAATTATCTTGGAAGGCCGGATTCCAGCGGAGTGGAAGACTGTGCGGAGTTTCACATCGCTGATGTCTCACGGCATCCCATGTTGCACAAGAACCATTCGAACAACGTCCGCGGAGAAGAAGTCCTTGTGGAGAGAAACAGACAGACCGAACCGAGTCCTTGTGACCTGCAAGTGGTTTGCCGATAGCCGTTCCGGTCTGCATATCCCAGAGTCGAATCGTCTGGTCGTCGGATCCGGATGCTAGAACCTTAGCATCGGGCGAGAAGCAGACAGACCAAACTGAGTCTTCGTGACCTGCGAGTGGTTTGCCGATAATCGCTCCGGTCTGAGTATCCCAGAGTCGAATCGTCTTGTCGGCGGATCCGGATGCCAGAACCTTGCCATCGGGTGAGAAGCAGACGGACCGAACACACCCAGTGTGACCTGTGAGTGGTTCACTGATCAGGGTTCCAGTTTGAGGATCCCAAAGTCGAATTATGTTGTCATCAGATCCGGATACCAAAACCTTGCCATCAGGCGAGAAGCAAACGGATGTAGCCAGCCTGCTGAGACCTTTAATTGGCTTGCCAATCAAGGTTCCGGTCCGAGTATTCCATAGTCGAATTGTCCAGTCAGCGGATCCGGATGCCAGAACTTTGCCATCGGGCGAGAAGCAGACGGACCCAACCCAGTCACCGTCATCTGTGAGTGATTCACTGCTCACAGCTCCATTCTGAGTATACCAGAGTTGAATTGCGTTGGACCCGGAGACCAGAATCCCATCATCGGTAAAGAAGTAAAAGGACTCAACCGAGTTGTTGTGATCTGTGAGTGATTCACCGAACATCGTTCCAGGTTGAGTATCCCAGAGACCAATTGTTTCGTCCCAGGGCGCGGAGGCCAGAACCCCGCCATCGTCCAAGAAACGGACAGACTCAGCCGAGTCGCTGTGACCTGTGAGTGATTCACCAGTCACCGTTCCAGTCTCAATATCCCGGAGCTGAATTGTGTCGTCCCAGAATCCGGAGGCTGGAACCTTGTCATTGGGCGAAGAGCAGGCGGACTCAACCGAGTCGCTGTGACCTGTGGGTGGTTCACCAGTCACCGTTCCAATCCGGATATCCCAGAGTCGAATTGTGTCGTCCCAGGATCCGGAGGCCAGAACCTTGCCATCGGGCGAGAAGCAGACTGATGTGACAGCGCTGCTATGACCTTTGAGTGGTTCACCGATTGCAGTTCCGCTCTGAGTATTCCAGAGTCGAATTGTTTTGTCATCGGATCCGGATGCCAGAACTCTGCCATCGGGCGAGAAGCAGAGGGACTGAACCCACTCTCTGTGACCTTTGAGTGGTTCACCAATTGCCGTTCCGGTCTGAATATTCCAGAGTCGAATTGTTTTGTTACCGGATCCGGATGCCAGAACTCTGCCATCGGGAGAGAAGCAGACGGAGTGAACCCATCCGTTGTGATCGGTCAGTGGTTCACCAATTGCAGTTCCGGTCTGGGTATCCCAGAGTCGAATCGTCTCGTCGGCGGATCCGGATGCCAGAACCTTGCCATCGGGTGAGAAGCAGATGGAGTGAACCCATCCGTTGTGATCGGTCAGTGGTTCACCAATTGCTGATCCGGTCTGAGCATCCCAGAGTCGGACTGTCTTGTCGAGGGATCCGGATGCAAGAACCTTGGCATCGGGCGAGAAGGAAATGGAGGTTACGCTGCCGCTGTGACCTGTGAGTGGTTCACCGATCACCGCTCCGGTCTGAGGATCCCAGAGTTGAATTGTGTTGTCATCGGATCCAGATGCCAGAACCATGATATCGGGCGAAAAGCAGACCGATTTCACGTGCTTGCTGTGACCTGTGAGGGGTTCACCAATTACAGTTCCGGTCTGGGTATCCCAGAACCGAGCTGTATTGCCTCTAGACCCGGATGCTATGACCTTCCCATCTGGCGAAAATACAACTGTTCGAACCATCTCATTCAAGGAGCGAACCCAAATATCGGATGGCCAAGTTGACGCTTGGTGACCGTGTATGGTTCGAACCTTTGCAAGTTTACGATACAGCCTCCCTAATTCTGTCTCTGCAGGGCAATGGGGAAGCGCTGACATGTAAATATGCAGGGGCCCGAATTCAATCGGTTCCGAGAACATGGTGATGAACCGTCGAACGTCATTCCACAGTGTGGCGAGGAAATCCGACTCCAATACAGATTTAGGGCAGGGCTGTAGGTCTCAATTCAGTTCACGCCGCCATTCTCGGCATTTGAATCTCAGTCGCCACTTACCTCCAGCCACTCACACACCTGCTTCGCCATCGTAATTGCGTCATTTGTTGCTCCAGCCAGGCTCATGACTTCAAGCCAGCACATGATTTTCTCCTTACTGAATGTTTCAAAATCGGCAAGTTCTACGGAAGTAGCGTTCCTTTCTTTGGCTGGCCACCGGACCCCTTCCGTCAAGTGAATTGACCAGGATCGGCAGGAATACAGAAGAGCCTTGGTCACTCTGTGCTCTGCAATATCCTGAACCTCGGAGGCTGGTTTCGAAAGGTCGGACAAGTTGCCAATGTTCTCCTTCAGATCCCGTAGCATCATGGTAAGACACATGTTTGCAAGATGCTGATGGTGCCGAATGACATCGATGTAGTAACATGCCTGTTTGCACCGACGTTCGCTGACAAGAAGATCGTGAATAGAAGTATGCATGAGGCGTATCGGTTCGGTGGATGATGTGGGGATGAACAGGAGGGAATTGAGGTCGGCGAGAATGTCGTTGCGGAGGAACAGAATAATGTCTGCCTGGACTATACCCTCAAAGATCTCGTTATCACCGTAGAGGCCGGCAATAATTTCGAGGGAGATCGGATGCGGCGCCGCCACAAAGGTTCCGAGCACTCGTTGCAAAAGATTCTCTCTGTCTGCATCCAACCTGAGGGCATCAAACGCCTTTGAGAGGATTTGGTGGTACAGGTCGTCAAGCCCGCTCCACATTGAAGGCCGCCTCAGTAAGGTTCGCAATCGATCCACTGGTGACCCGCTGCTCATGTATGTGATCGCAGTACGAGCCCACTGGAATAGACCTTGGGACATCTCCACGAGCCGGTTGACGTCATCGGATGAAGGCCAGCTGTTCGGAACATTGGAGTTGGTCTCTCGGATTTGCTGGCAGGCTTGTTGAATGAATCGCTCGAGGTCGCTTGACACATCAGAAGCCATGTCCAGGTCTTCTGAGAGCCATTTCCTATGGTCAAACGCCTGAAGGAGTTGGGCCTCTGGACGAGATGTGAGCAGGAATTTGATGTTGGCTGGGAATAATGCGGAATGTGAATCGATGAGGCGGATGAAGTCCACAGCGTCCTTTGGGTTATCGTTTTCGTCGAGGGCGTCAACAACGATGAGGATGGGGTGGAGCTGATTATGGAGCTTTGCTAATGGACTGACAAAGAGTGCCTTGAACTGCTCTTCGAGTCGTTTGTCTGCGATGTCCTCATTCTCCCGTACACTGTCGAGCACCGCATTTTTGACCTCCTGAACCAAACTGGTTGCCAGTTGCCTTGCAAGAGCGCAGACAACACGCGTGTTCAGCGTGTTCTGGCCACGACGGAAGTGAAAAATTGCGCAGGAGGCTCTGTGTTTCCAGTTCTCCACCACCGTCGAAGCAATCGTGGACTTCCCTCGACCTGCCATCCCCCGGAGCCATAGCACCCGATCGGGAGCAGACGAATCTCTAATCCAACTGTCGATTCGCTCCAATATTTCGACTCTGGTTCCGGGATAGCAAGTGACGTCCTGGACAGAGTTCCCTTGTGCTCCGTATTTTCCATCTCCAAGGCATTTAAGCAGGCGACGTCTCTCCTTTTGGGTTTCGCTGCTTTCTGGGTCAGAGAGTCAGAAAAATACGGTGCCGTCAGATAAAAGGAACTTACTGAGTTCCATTACGATGTTGCGAGTGTCGAGGCCCACGAGGAGCTGGTCGGGGGCAAATTTAGCCGACCGCTGCACAAAGATAATACGTTTCTGTACTGACCTGCATTTCCTCCATCACGGTTTGGATTGTTCCTTGGTGTCCATTCAATGCTTCCCCGTGGTCGCGAGCATGAAAGGCCTTGTTGAAGCGACCGAGGGATCTCCATTCCTGTACTTTGTCATGCACGCGCTGAAGTTCGCTGGCTAAAGTCTCAGCGTGTATGCTCACTCAAGGAAATAAATGGCGACCTACTTCTGAACGTCTTCGATATGGTCCGCTATCTCCTGTTCTTGGTTGGAGTTCGGCACCTTGGTGAAGGTTGCGAGACACTTGGACAGTCTGTCTGTCTGGAATGTAAGGTCCTTGGCGAGGTCGTGGTTCTTGTCCATGGTCTGAGGTCGTTTCGTCAGGATTAGACGGAACGAAAGTCACAAAGCTCGACCTACCTGAACCGTTTCGACGAATGCCAACCCAACTTTGGCAGCGGCTGCGATGAAATTCCCCGCAACAGGAATCGATCCAGACACGACCTCTACGGCTTTGAAAGTCTTCCTATATGCGGTGAGAGCTTCTTGGCGGATCGGACTACGAGATTCCTCGTCCTCCGGATGACGGAGGGGTGATTTTGGAGTTGGCAATGCGCCCGAAGTCGCATTGTTTGACGCGATCGTTTGGTCTGAGGGTTTTTTTTGAGCGGCGGAGAGTGGCGCAGGCGCTGGTCCAGCGCGTGCGACAGTCAGCGATCCTAAATGTATTCCAGATGCCATGTGGTTCTCTGAGTAAACTAGCAATGAATTCTCTGAAGATTCGCGAATGAGCAGGGACACTTACTCCTTTCCCGCTCGTTATCCAAAAACTCCTTCAAGTAGCTTTATGAGAAATGCAAGCCCTGAAATGACGATGTTTTCACGCACCTTGATCGAAACCACGACTTTCGACACATCGTCCTGACAGGTTTGGAAGAGTAATGTGCATTTGCTTGGGCGGTTGGACGCCATCGATCGGATACCCTCAAGGAGTTTCCATCTTTTCACCCCCGACTTGGATTTCGCGTCCTTTAATCGTGCTTCAACCTCCTCGAGGATTCTAGGGAGGGACGTGCTCTAGCAAAACTGACACTCTTTCGATGAGCGCCTAACGTACTTGATATATTCTTTGACAATATCTTGTATACTACTGGTCGTGTTGATGGGTATCTTTGGAGAGGACTTGACAGTGTTTAGCAAATCGTTTGCGGCGTTCTTCGATTCCGATGGCCATTTCGTGTCCTAGGAACGGAATAAGGTCACTCCCTACGACGTGTTTACATAAATGGTTAACTCACTTTGAGCATTGATTCTACTGCTTTCTTCAAGTACTCTATTCTCTCGCCAAGTCTAGGATCTGGTGCCCCATCCGTCAGACTTCGAAGCAATGGACCAGAAGTCACTGGTAGGTTCCCCGGAGACTGCTCGTCGCTCAACATTGATTCGGAGTTTGTTGCCATATTTCAAGTCCGCCGATGTACGAGTGTGGTACTGTATGAGAGGGGGAGAGAGGTTGCGGAAGGTCGGTGGTGGATGAGTTAGTGTACGGCTTCTGGCGGACAGCCACGCCGCGGCCCCACGTGATGCTTTGTGGCTTGCCACGGTGCACGCACTGCAGTCCCGGCGCTTCTACGATCACTGATCACTCTGTTGCAATCAATCTCACAGTCCTACCTCTTGAGACAGCCTCGCATCGCATCTCTCACGAGTCGTCTTGGGGCGCGGTACTGTGGGCTCTTTGGGTTGCTCGCCAACCCTCCTCCACGTCTGGTATTTTCGAGTCCCCGTGATTCTACGCTCCCGCGGTTGGTGTGATCTCTCGAAGCAACCAATCAGCAACCTTGACAGGCACCAATCTAGCTCATTGCATCACCCCAAAATATAGAAGTAGTATTAGATAATAAATCACTGCCCCATATACTTGGTATTGTGAGTGTGGGTATAGCTTTGTTACTTTACATCAGCAACAATCTAGCGTGGTCTCGTCTCCGGCGAAAGACGAGCGTCTCGGCGGCGATAGCCGCCGAACGCGAGGCTTTCGCCCAAGCACGTCCGGATGCGCTAAGTATACTAAATAGATGCATTTCTTGAGTGATATGACACAACCGCTTCTCTGGGATCGGGCGAAGGACGAGCATCTCGGCGGCGAACCTGAGTCCTAAGCCTTGCCAGTGTGCGACTGTTCGATATAGGAATTTTCGATTATCTCACCTTAAGAGCTCATGGCTTATCCTAGCTCGGTCACTCGCCGTGAGATGATAGATAGGAGTAGCTTAACTCGGACGCGGAAAACACGGATTTTACTAATCGAGTACACCCAGCGAAGGGCGAGCGTCTCGGCGGCGACAGCCGCCGGACGCGAGACCTTCGCCTGCTCACAAACTATGAAGAGAGTTGGGCTAAAGCTTTTAAGGATTTGGACCGAGCAACCCACCCTCTGTCGCCGGAGCGGCGACGTTGCAAGTGACTAGGCGTCTGGAATGCCGCGATTGTTGAACGGTGGGATCGAGCCATGTGCTCGGTAGAGATCGTTGAATTTCGACCTTAACGTCGTCCATGGGACAAGGGACACATTTAACAACGTCACAGACTTTTCGCGGAAGAGATGACGTCAACGGGGATCCTCAAGTTTAGTCATCCAGCCGCACGGGTCACATCATTTGATTCCCGACCGACCAACAACCCACCAGCCCAAGTCCAACGCGCGCAGCCAGTCAAGCACGCCATTCGAAAGCTCGCGACTCTACGATCGGAGATGCATCACGTGTCGTGCTGTGGGTACTCGTCCTTCTCGTCGCGCTGCTACGCAAATGCCTGACGTCCAACATTGCACTCCCATCGCATATGAAGAGCATGAAAACTCTCATTTCGCGCAACCTTCCATCTCTCTCGCCCGTTCCAAGACGACGAATGCATCTCCGGCTGGCGAGACCTTCATGCTTCTGCGCAAGGTCGTGTCTTCCCAAACAGCGGCGACCTCGAATCTCGGAACCAGCGAGGACACTCTCAAATGCCACCAGCCTTCTCTGGGATTCTACTACGCGATTCCGGCCCTTGTAAAGACCACGGAGGAGTAGAAGCAGAATCCAACTCTGATTTAGGTCCATGTGCATTGGTTATCATCACACTCGACCGCATTGGAGGGTTGCGCGTGTGTTGCCGGAGACCGTGTAACGGAGGAAGGGACTACGAACGCAGGCGAAGACGGCTCCCTCACCGGGGTCGAGCTAGGCACCTATGGGGCTGGACCTCTCAGACACCTGTAAGCACCTTGAGTGAGGTCTCGTGAAAATAAGTCTGATACAGACCTTCCTGCTTCCTAAGAACCTCGCAAGTTACCTGAAGCGTCCCCAAAGAAATCACCCATCGACCCTGGACGCTCCGACACACAGACGTTGGAGACTAAAGTCGCCTCCACTTCGCACTCCGGTCGCGTTTTAATCGTTTGGCCCTTCGGTTTGCCGGCGCGCCGTGTTACACCCCTCTACGAATCCTCCTCCTTCCACGTTCCATCTAAGAGTTGGATCTAGGGGTGAATACCAAGATCTCCTGCCAGCGTGCCTTTGAAACTCCGCACTCGTCATTCTCCGTGCCGCGTCTCACGTCCAGAGTGACCACGAACGATGTCGTACACCCACCACCGCAACCTCAAGGCGGGGGACTTCAAGTCAAACGTTCAATACGGTCGAGGTCGACTTCCATCTTGGACTACCATTTCCTCCGTCAACTTCTCTCCCGTTTCTATCTTCCCGTATCATCCTCCGCAACGACTTTCCCAAGAACGCGACACTCCTCCCTACCGGCAGCGGCACGATCTGCACTCCATACCTTTTTCCATCTCCCCGCTAACCGAATCAGCATCCACGACCCCGCAACGACGGCGAACACTGACCAACGCTCTCCGCAATCGCAATTGCACGTTTGCCTCGAGCCAATGGACCGTCGATTACCCGGAACCCCCATTCCTTATCGCCAAGCCCCCAGTTCGGAGTGGAAGGCGACTTGGGTTCGTCTGATCCTCCCAGCACGAATCGCTTGAAACCTCAATTGTCGATCAACGCTACCTCGGGGCCGTGGATGAAATTTCGTGGTAGTTTTACCCGACGGCTCAGCCTAAGGTGGAATTACACCGAGGAGGCGGAAACATGCTGGGGGCAGGTTTTTTTTTCGGAGTTGTGGAACGTCATAAAGGAGTCTCCGAGGCTGTCGAGCTGGTCGGGTCAAACAGAGAATGGGCGAAGTTGCTTGGGTTTTCGGACTTGAGTTAGAAATGCTCGTGAAGCTCCGGATCATGCGTAGCAGTTGGATTCGCTGACCGTCGTTTCCTTCTCTCGTCACGGTATTCTTTCAATCTCTATTCTTCTATGTATCACCCTCCTTCATTTCTCTGCCCCGATCTCTTTTCCTCGACCCCAATGATTGCGCAGACCTCACTCCGTTCTTACGTTGTACGTTGGTCCTAGGATCGGAATGACCTGAACGTCCAGCTTTGCAAACCGTTCGCGCTCCTGCACCATTATACATTTCCGTGTGCAGGGTTTATCTCAGTCGTAAATTCGTGGCTAGTCCAACTACGGTGCAGCAAAACTTATAGTATCTCTCTTTCCGAAAATACTTTGTTGGGACACCGAGGCTGTATAAAATCGTCAACGAGAATGCAACCAGACAATGCGGACCGGAGACCTGGAGCCGTCGACGCTCATAGAAGAGGAAGAGGGTTTGTTGCTGGGATTAGCTGAGACTGGTTGTGGAACTCCGGCCCCGTCGGGGTTGTTTCTGTCTTCCCCCTCGTTTTCCGCTCAGTAATCCTACGTCTTACATCTCTCGACGGCCCGGGGATCACATCTCCTGGTTGCAACGCTTTGTTCCGGTTTCGCAGGCACCGGACAAGTGCGCTTCTGTGGCGTGGCGGTGCTGTCCGGCTGCACTGCCACGCCACAGAAAGCCTTGTGGATGCAGCGTGCTTCTTCCCATCCGCCTCCGTCGACTCATCGTACACACTTTGCCAACGTCAACCGCCCATTATTCAGACATCAGCGATAACCAAAGATGAGCAGCGGAGAAAATTCAGACAGCAGGCCGACGAAACCGTCATCCTCCCCCCGTATCGATCCGGAAATCTCTCAGAATCAACTACCCCAAAGCAGCTTGTACACCCGGATAGACAATGCCAAAAAGGCCGCGACTGCAATTCTCCAGGTATTCCATCTCTTGTACTGTTGCGCTATTACCTGATCTCCATCTAACGACATCCTAGGACAAGTCAAACTGGCCTCAAGACTCAGCCACTGCTGTGACAGAACTTCTGGAAACCATTAACAACGCTCCTGACCTGAGGAACATACCATTTGAATCAAATTCCATCCCTGGAGGGGCGAGGGACTCGATTAAACAATTCACCTTGTGCGTCCGACCGTCTTCTGCAACCGCTATCTCCACTCTTGGTAACCACGAACACGTCGCAGGGTCATGGAAGACGTGTGTGCACGATTGAAAAAGACACATAGGAAATATGGATCGAATAGGGAATTCGCAGACGTGATCAAGTACCCCTTCGCATCGCTGAGCAGGGATGGATGTTGCACCGCCTTGCAAGGGTGTCGCAACGATGTAGACAAGGCTCTGGCAGCCCTTCAGGTAAGGCAATTGCTTCGACGGTCGGTGGCGGTTTTTAACTCGAGGATATTGTTCAAAGGGTGACCTAGCGGACGACTCCGTGGCTCGTAAGCACTCCCGATCGGTGCAGTGAGCTGAGACTAATACCGTTGCAATAGAGTTACCTCTAAGAGGCCAATTGAGCGAGAGCCCAGCTGCGCCGACTTGCAACCAAAATCAACCAACCGACGCGGACGCTGGGACGACACCTGTCTCACAACCCCCATGCACCGAATCCAACCCTCTCGCTAGCATCTCCGTGGAGGCGGCTTCGATGCCGCAACCGTCACCGAGCGTCGCGGAAACGCCCTTCGGCGACCATACCGAACCGGAACAAACAACCGGTCGGCGCTGTGAAAGGTTGGAGGTAGCGCGGACCACGTTCGAGACGATTGAAGCCATATCGGGAACAATTCCTGTGGCGGGAAGCTACATCGGGGCCGGAGCGAAAGTGGGATTGGCGGTGATTAAAACGATTCAGGTGGCGAAAATTTGCACATTGTTTGCTATTTTTCTATCTGACAGCCACCCTTCGCCAAGACAATGGATAGCAATACAGAAACGGCCAATGACCTGCAGAATCGAGCAACACGACTATCCGACCTTCTGGGTCACTTCAAGAAGCGGTCGACTGCACGTCCCCGAGAGGAGTTTCTTCAACAAATCACCAAACTGCAAAGGTCTTTGAATTCACCCAGCCAGGTGAACGCGCCAGAGAATCGCTGACGTTCTTCTCTTCAGCGAACTTCAATCGATGCGAAACAAGATCGACGAGCTGAATTCACAAGGAACCCTCCGGAACGTATTTACCTCTAGTGGTCAGGCCGAAGCATTGAAGGCGTACCAAGAAACGATCCGCATTGCACTGGAAGAACTTCAGGTCAGCGTCTCGTTTCCACGGAAATTCCGCTGTCTGAATTTGGCTCCCATCAGTTGCTCGTTAGTGTCAATACTACCAATCTTCTCGATGAACTATGTGGGTGACCTGGCTCCCAGAGGCTACCTTGCTCTAATAGCACTATTTTAGACGATACAGAGATACGAAAGGAACAACGTCGTCTGCTCGGTTGTCTTGGTGATGCAAACTACGGAGCCCGAGGCAGCGCGATTGAAGAGGTCATTTGCCTCCCCGGAACCAGAGTGGAAGTGCTCGAGCGCATCGACACCTGGATTAGGAGCGCGTCGCCGTCGGAACGCGTATTGTGGATACGCGGGATGGCCGGCCGGGGCAAATCTACCCTCGCATCAACTGTAGCATACAATTGGAGATATCGGGCGGCATTTGCAATTTTTCATTTTCGACGAGGCCAGAATGCCTTGGATCGGCGTATCGTCTGCTCTCTCGCCAGGCAGCTCGGAAGCAGCGCGATTCCAGAGGTGAAGGAAGCGATTCTACAGAGCATACGGGAGAACGAAGATATCGGCCAGGAGCGTCTTCAGGAGCAGTTCAAGCTCCTCTTCGTCGCCTCCGCTGAAAGGCTTCAGAAAACTTCCCATCCCATAATAGTCGTTGTAGATGCGCTCGATGAATGCGAGGATACCAAACACGCGGTGGATTTTGTAAACCTCATTCATCAGCATGCCTCATCGTTTCCGGCTACCTTCAAATTCTTGCTCACCACCCGCCCCGAGGCCACGCTTCTTCGGGTCCTAGAGCCACGCCAATGGCGGATGGAAGATCTGGATATCGTAGCCACTATCGACCAAGATATCGCGGAACTCCTTCAGCGGCGCCTCTCGGTAATAAGGGAAAACTATGGCCTCGCTGATGACTGGCCGCGACAGGCGGCAATTCGATCGCTTGTTCGAATGTCTCAAGGCCTGTTCCAATGGGCGCAAACCGCCGTAGAATACATCTCCGAGGGGTCACCAGAGCTGTGTCTCGAGGAGCTCCTGGAGTCCCCGTCGGTTTGTGATGGCTTGGACAACCTGTACGCTCAGATCCTCTCCAAGGCATACGAAAAGGCGAAGAAGCGACCTGGGAGAGCTGAACTTCTCCTCCGCCTCCTCGGCTCGCTTGCGGCGGCTGCGTATCCCATCTCCCTTGAGATCTTCACCTTCCTCTCCACTGAGGAACCCATGTTCCGCAACAAACGCCAAGAGCAGATGATCCAGCTGCTTCGGTTGGAGATTCTTTGCGACCTCGGATCACTGGTGCATATTCCCGACTCATCCAACCAGCCCATGCGACTCGTTCACACGTCTGTCCGAGATTTACTCGTCCACAAAGAAAGATGCGGCGGGGTGCCTTATTTCATTGACCTCGCTCAGAATCATCGCAATCTCACTGGTCAATGCCTGGCTTTTATGCTGCGAAATCTTCGAGAAAACGTGTGCAAACTCTCCGACCTGTCCAAGTCGAATGCTGAGGTTCAGGATGTTGTAGAGCGTGAGGTGCCCAAATGCCTCGAGTACTGCTGCCGGTCATGGTCGGCGCATCTAATTGCGGGAGACTGGACCTCGATAACAGTGGAGGCTTCATTTGAAATTGCATTGTCTGATCTAAAATTACTCAGTAAAACGCAGCTTCTATACTGGCTTGAGGTCATGAGTCTTGTCGGGGCCACCATAGATGCAATTGGCATGGCAAAACAGGTTCATGTGTGGTTTCAGGTGAGCGATTCCGTGGTCATGTCATCACAGGTCCAAAGTGGACTAACTCCCTGCCCTGTTGCAGGAGAAACCCGGAGCGATGTTTGACTCGGAGCTGATGACCATTTGGGACGATGCTCATCGGTTCATCACATCATTTCTAGAGCCAATCTCATTCGGAGCACTGCACATATACGCCTCAGCGCTCCCGTACTGTCCAACGAAGACAAAAGTCTGGGAGTACTATTCCAGCCACGCGTTGGACCGCATCCTGCGTGGTCCACAAGAGCTGGTGTGGTCTCTAAGTCTCTGGGAACGCTCAGCGGGCTCAGAGGTGCACGTTGTCGCGTTCCTGCAGGACGGAAAGGTTCTTGCATCGGGATGCAAGGATCACACGATTCGATTATGGGACTGCGAGACCGGCATGCAGCTGGGAGAGCCTCTAATGGGCCATAACAGTGAAGTCCAAGCACTCGCTTTATCGCCTTACGGTAATATTCTTGCATCGGGATCCGGTGACGGCGTCATCCGCCTGTGGAATGCCGAGTCTGGCGATTTGTTGGGTCAGCCTCTTGAAGGTCATACACGCGACATCCTGTCTCTCATCTTCTCTTCCGACGAAAAGACCCTTACATCTGCATCCAGGGATGAGACGATCCGGTTCTGGGACCGCGAAACTGGCCTGTCGCTTGGACCGCCTGTAACCTTTCGCTCCGGTGACTCCTTTCAGTTCAAAGCAGCACTCTCGCCGGATGGCAAAGTCTTGGCATCAACTGCAAAGTTCGCCAGCACAGGCATCCAGCTGTGGGGTGCAAAAGCTGGAACGCCACTGGGTGAGCCCTTGATGGGCGATAGCCTTCCACTCCATTCCTTCGCCTTTTCTCCGGACGGAAAAATCCTAGCATCTGGCGAGACTAGGAGCACGATTAGATTATGGGACGTGAAACCACGTGCACCCATCCATTTTCCACTCACCGGAGATGGCATTTGGATTTTCGCCCTTGCCTTCTCACCGGACGGCGATATCCTTGCTTCTGCATCCAGTGGCGGAACTAGTAGTATTCAGTTTTGGGACGTGAGGACCGGAGCCAAGTGTGGTGAATATCGAACCCATCACAACTCACCCGTCAGAACCCTCGCATTCTCACCAAACGGCAGGATCCTCGCATCAGGATCTGACGATGAGACTGTGAAGCTATGGGATGTCCAGGCCGCTCCAACCGTGACCAAACTTTCCGGAGAGCAACCCACCAAAAGTAGGATGTATACCGTCGCTTTCTCCCCAGATGGCAAGGTCATTGCCTCTGGTGGCCATGCCAAAACGGTCCAACTGTGGGATGCCGAGACTGGAACACCGTTGAATACGCTTCCAGCATGTCACAGCGATTATACTATCGTCCTTGGCTTTTCTCCAGATGGAATGGTTCTAGCATCTGGGTCAGCGGATAAAACAATATGCTTGTGGGATACAAAGACCTGGGCGCTGTTGGGTGCGCCGCTTTCTGGCCATACAGCTCGCGTGGATGTTGTCGCCTTTTCACCAGATGGAAAGATTCTAGCGTCTGGCTCCGGTGACGGCACAATCCTATTGTGGGATACGAGCTCCAGGACACCACTGAATGCGCCCCAAACCTGTCATAACTTGGTGCCTTTATCCTTGGCATTCTCGCCAGATGGCAGGGTTCTCGCCTCTGGATGGAGTGACGGAACAGTCCGACTATTGGATGCCGCAACGGGTGCTCTTACAGACCCCATTAGGCCAGATTCACGGTCCAAGCTAATTTCACTGGAGTTCATATCAGAAGGGAAGCTCATTGCTAAGTACGAGGACAATGCGGTCGTGCTTTATGACACCCTCACGTCCCAAAGCTGTGATCCGGACGCCAGCCTCGAGTACCGTGCCTACAACTCCTTTCAAGAACCATTCAGATCTCTATCTTTTAACGGACCGTGGATTTCATTCTTCTCACAACGCTTGCTTTGGGTTCCCTCGCAGTACTGGGCTCGCGACAACAGCGGAATCTCGATTTGCCAAGGGAGGCTAGCCTTTATTAGTGAAAATTTCGAGCTTTTCATTCTAGATGTTTCTCGATCGCTAAGTCTTTGAATTCCTTGTTGTATGTTCGTAAATCTGTATGTAGTCCATTTCAATTCATATTGTCGGTACAGGTCGCGAAACTCGGCGGGGTCGGACATACCTTACGAGCACCGCCTTTTTTCCATGCAAAACTACCGTGAAAGCGTTGTATAAGGTACCTTGTCACTACTCGGCCTGTACTGTTTGGTGGGTACCTTAAAGTACGTGCAATTGGGGGGAACGTTTTGCGTCCACTGCTAGGCTTCCGCGAGTGCCTTTCACCCGCTGAGTACGATACACGGACCTGAGAGCCAATCGAGTAAGATAAAAATAGCCGGAAGTATATTCTATTTCAAACATGCAGACCGTCGACGACTCTGGAAAGACAACACGTCCAACCGAGGGAAGTTATTCACAAAACGACCGACCTCAACTTGGGACATCCTCGCCGAGTCCGGACATCCCTTATACCATCAGATCATACTCCCAGCACACAATCGCACGGCATTTTGCATTGTGGACGGCAACGCGGTCGACATGGGAGTAATTAAGGGTCGGGGCGCAACGATGCAGGCTGTGTGCATGGTGGACGTCGCCCCGAGCAGAAGAAGAGTCTGGGAAAGCAAAAAGACTTAGGACCTTTGGAGCGGCTATCTAGTCTTGATCAAATCTGTTTGGTTTTGCTCCCTCTCTCCCGGGCAATAATGGTACAGACGATTGGGACGCAGAATGGGGCGTGTCGCATGTGGTTCGGCGTTGGGCTCCGCATCACCGCCGTCCAAAGGATCGTGTACCTCGGGCCCCAGTGGCCAACTTTCCCAAACATGCTCCTCCATGTCAAAAGCAATTATATATGATGAGCTAGACTGGAATTAATGACATTCGGAAGAGCCGGTACCAAAAAAAATGACGCTGGAATGCCCCACCCGAAATGTACAGAGCCGTGCCTTCACGATCGACAGAGCTCTTGCACCAGAACGCAACCCTGTCGCTTCGCGTTCTCCATTCTGGCAAGTGGTACATGTGGTCTGATTTGCAGAAACGGCTGGGATTTCACGAGTTCAATAAGTCGATGTGAGCTGCGGGGTTCTGTTCAGCACATGAGAGGTCCTTGGCACTTAGCGTTGAGTCTAATGCGGTGCACAAGCCGATCCTATGTAGAAACAGCTGACGTTCCATCACGAACGTTCAGTCATCGTGAGTGGAGGACGTCAGGTGCGCTTTCCACTTCCGAATCAATCCGGTTTTCATATTTACCACGTACTCCCAAAGGTGCATGGACAACTAACCTCTCCGTCTGCACCGTGTTTTGAATGTAAATTCGCCGGTTGCAATGTGGAGGAAGGGGGGTAGCGGAGCAATGTTCTTCTCCTCTAGGCCGTAACATTCTGTCTCCAGCGGAGCCGTAACATAAAAAGGAGGGGGAATGTACGGTTGAATCGATACACTGACGGCGAGGCCAGGTCTGAGAAGTGAAGGGGATTGTTGACTCTTAGAAAGACAGAGACAGAGACAAGAAAAAGAGCGGGCGAGTCCTTAGGCACGCGGAGTTTTAAAGTTGGGATAAAGAAGCGTGACGAGTGAGCGGGTATGCGATAGGGCCAAATAGCGTCCAATTGAATCCACCGGCTCTCTTTTTTTCTCCCCTCCAGTCGTTCCAAGATGTTTTGTAGGAAGGACGGGATGCGGTGCAGTGTTCATTTAGCGTGGCACCTTCGGGGCGCTGCGACCGTCCCTCAACTTTCAGTTTTGACCTATCGGGTGAGCCGGTGTTGGCTTGTCCTTACTCCACTCCTGAAACGCGTTGGACGATTGATCGTTGGAAGAGACGACGTCGACGGGGAAAGAGAATGCGTCCAAACCCCGTATCCCAAAACCCAGTATCTCGTCAGAAAGGAAGGGGTGGTAGTTCTCTTGGTTGTTTGTGGAGTTAGGCGTCGGGATTCCAATTTTTGAGAGGCCTTGGACGGGGGTCCAGAACTTTAATTTTGACCCATTGGGTGAGCTTACGGTACGTGTGTATGCACGCTACGATCGTCCCGGGGTAATTGGGCGATGAGACGTCCTTGGGTGAAGTGAGATGACGTCAACGAGGTACGACAAAGTTTAGTCATCCAGTGACGCACGGACCGCATCATTCACTTCCAGACCAACGAACAGCAGCCCCAAGTCCAACGCGTGGAGCCAGTCAAGAACGCTATCCAAAAGCTCGCGACTCCATCGGAGATGCGTCACGTCTTGTGTGGGCACTCGTCCTGCTCGTCGCGATGCTAAGCAAATCTGTCTGACGTCTAACATTCCGCTTCCACAGCATCCAACAACGCATGAAAACCCTCGTTTCGCGCAACCTTCCCACCCCTCGCCCCCTCCAACGCTATGAATGGGTCTCCCACTATTGGCCGGCGAGACATTTATGCTTTTGCGCAAGGTTGTGTATTCCCAAACGACGTCGACCTCAGATCCCAGAATCAGCGAGGACTATCAAATGGCACAAACCCTCTCTGCCAGTCCCGCCCTTGCAATGACCACGGAGGAGTAAACGAATCACGCAACTCTGATTTAGGCTCACGTGCACTGGTTATCGCCACACTCGACCGCTTTTGTTGCGCGCGTATTGGCGGAGATCGTGTGAGGGCGGAAGGGACGACGAACGTATGACGGAGACGACTCCCTCACCGGCGCCGAGCTAGATACAATGGGATTGAAACCTTTGGACACATGTGAGCACCTTATGCGTGATCCCGTGAAGATAGGTCTGATACCAACCTTTCCTCTTCCTAAGAACCTCGCAAGACGCCCGAAGCGTTCCTAAAATCACCCATGGACCCCGGACGCTCCAAAACACGGACACTCGAGAGTAAAGTCGCTTCCCACTTTTCACTCTCGTCGCCTTGTTTTTAGCCCTTCGCAGTACCGGCGTGACGTGTGTCACCACCCCTACAGATCCTCCTTCCGCTTTCCATCTGGGAGTTGGATCTGGAGGTGCCAGGTGGATACCAGGTTCACCTTTGAAGCTCTCGTCCTCGTCATTTTCCGTGCTGCGCCTCACATCCAGAGTGACCCCGAACGATGTCGTACACCCACCACCGCAACCTCAACGTGGTGGACTTCAAGTCAAACGTCCTATACAGGTCCAAGGTCGACTTCCATCTCCGACTAACATTTACTCCGTCATCTACTTCGTCACTTACATCTACCCGTGGCACCCTCCACAACGACTTTCCCAAGCACGCAACAATCCTCCCCTACTGGCAGCGGCACGATCTGGACCCCATCCCTTTCTCCCTCCCCCTCTAACCGAATTAACATCCGCGACCCCACGACGACCTCGAGTACGGACCAACCTCTCCGCAACCGCAAGTGCACGTTCGCCTCCAGCCAACGGACCGTCGATTATCCGGAACGTTTCCTTCTCGTCGGGGTAGCTTTTTCAACCTCCAGTGTTGTATGTCTCGCCCTCCCTCGTTTCTAAGCCAATCTCCTCTCTTTGACCCCAATGCTTGCACGAACCTCTCTCCGTTCTTACGTTGTACGTTGGTCCTACGATCGGAATGACGTTTACGTTCAGCTTTCTACACCGTTCGCGCTCCTGAATCATTGTACTTTTCCCCGTGTGCGAGGTTCATTTCCGTCGAAAACAAATGGCCTGACAAATCATGGTCGAAGACGGGTGTGTAGACCAACTACAGTGGAGCAAGTTACGGTATCTCCGTTTTAAGACCAAACTCCAGCAAGGCCAGAAATCACCGGCATACAAGCCTCTCAACAGCAAGCCCTATACGAACCCGGATGCCAATCTGGCTTCTCCCTCGATCGCAAACTTGTCCCTTTCCACTCAATACTCGTACCGTTTGACGAGATTTCTCGACGGCGGGGAGTCGCATGTTCTGGTTGCAACAGTTTGTTCCGGGTTCGCAGGCACCGCTTGCACTGCCACGCCAGCCTCGTGGCTGCAGCGTGCTTCTTCTCAACCACCTCCATCGACTCATTATACAAAACTCGTCAACGTCAAGTTAACCTTACTCAAACGGCAGCGATAATCAAGGATGAGTAGCGGAGGAAATTCAGGCAGCAAACCGACGAAACCGTCATCCTTTCGCCGAATCGATCTGGGGGTCTCTCAGGACCGACTTGCTCAAACCAGCTTGTTCACCCGAGTAGAAAATGCTAAAAAGGCCGTGAATGCGATTCTCGAAGTAATACAGTCCTTGGATCGTTTCCTGGTTTCCAACTAACAATACTTTAGGACACGTCGAACTGGCCTCAAGACTCGGTCATCGCCGTGAAAGAACTTCTGGAAACCATTAACAACGCTCCTGACCTAAACAACATACAGGTTGAACTGACCCCAACTCCCGGAGAGCTGCAGAACTCGATTGAACAATTCGCCGTGTGCGTTGGATCGGCTTCTCCGCTTATCGTTCGGGCGCTAAATGAGCCACTTGCACGCCGCAGAGTCATGGAAGACGTGTGTGCACGATTGAAAAAGACGTATAGAAAATATGGATCGAAGAGGGAGTTTGCGGACGTGGTCAAGTACCCCTTTGCATTGCTGAGCAAGGATGGATGTGGCATAGCCCTGCGAGGCTGTCGAAACGATATCGACAAGGCTCTGGCAGCCCTTCGGGTAAGGGAAAATTACCTTGACTGTCTGCTGCATCTCTTCACTCAAGTATACTGTTCAAAGGATCACCTACCGGACGACCCCGTGACTCGTAAGCACCCCCAATTGATGCAAAAGATCTGAAACTTACCAACTTGCCTTAGACTACCCCTTGGGAGGCCAAGTTAACAAGAGTCCTACTGCGCCATCTAGTGGCCAAAATAACCCGACCAGCGTCAACGCTGAAACTACACCTGTCTCACAGGCTTCGGGTAACCGACCCAATCTTCTCGCGAGCACGACCGGGAAGGCCGGCGTTCCGACGCAGCAACAGACACCTCGAGTTGCGACGAGGCCCTCCGACGACCCGACCCAGCCGGAACCCACTCCCGCGCGACGCCGTGAAAGGCTAGAGGTAGCGCGGACCACGTTCGAAACGATTGAAGCCATCTCGGGAACGATTCCTGTGGTGGGAAGCTACATCGGGGCCGGTTGCAAAGTAGGATTGGCAGTTGTTAAGATGATTCAGGTAACCGAAATTTGTGCATCGTTTGCTTCCCTTCCGTCTGACATCTACCGTACGCCAAGACAATGGATAGTAATACAGAAACGGCCAAGGACCTGGAGAGTCGTACAGCACGCTTATCCAACCTCCTGGGACAGTTCAAGAAGAGGCCTACCGAACGTTCACGAGAGGAGTTTCTTCAACAACTTACGGAACTGCAAAGGTTTTGAATTAACCCAGCCAACCAGACGTGGCTAGAGAATGGCTAACATTCTCTGTCCAGCGAGCTTCAATCGGTGCGGAACAAGATCGACGAGTTGAACTCACAAGGAACCTTTCGGAAATTATTTACGTCTAGTGGCCAGGCCGAAGCATTGAAAGGGTATCAAGAAACGATTCGTGTTGCATTGGAAGAACTCCAAGTCAGTGCCCGGTTCCCCATAGAAATCCCATTCGCTGAAGTTCGCTCCCATCAGTTACTCATCAGTCTCAATACTACCAGTCTTCTCAATGAGCTATGTGGGTGTCGTGGCCCCTGAAGGTGACCTTGAGCTAATACCGTTGCCTTAGATGATACGGAAATACGGAAGGAACAACGCCGCCTGCTAGATCGCCTTGGAGATGCAAGCTACGGAGCGCGAGGCAACGCAATTGAAGAGGTTATTTGCCTCCCCGGAACGAGAGTTGAAGTTCTCGAACGCATCGACGACTGGATCAGGAATGAGTCGCCGTCGGACCGCGTACTGTGGATCCGTGGGATGGCCGGCCGTGGCAAATCCACCCTCGCGTCGACGGTGGCGTACAATTGGAGATACCGGGCTGCATTTGCAATTTTCCATTTTCGGCGGGGTCAGAACGCTCTGGATCGGCGCCTTCTTTGCTCACTCTCTCGGCAGCTCGGAAGCAGCGTGATCCCGGAGGTCAAGGATGCCATTCTGCAGAGCATACGGGAGAACGAAGATGTCGCCCAGGAGCGTCTTCAGGAGCAGTTCAAGCTTCTCTTCGTGGCTTCAGCGGAAAGGCTTCGAGAAACTACCCATCCGATACTAATTGTTGTGGATGCGCTCGACGAATGCGAGGACACCAAATATGCAGTGGATTTCATCAACCTGGTTCAGCAGCATGCCTCATCATTCCCGGTTAACTTCAAATTCCTGCTCACTACCCGCCCCGAAACCCCCCTGCTTGAGACCCTAACGCACCAACAATGGCCAACGGAGGATCTAGATGTCCTAACCTCTATCGACCATGATATCGGGGAACTCCTTCAGCGTCGTTTTTCAGTCATCAGGGAGAAGCAGGGTCTTGGAAATGACTGGCCAACAAAAGATGATATTGAATCGCTTGTGCGCATGTCTCAAGGCCTATTCCAATGGGCGCAAACGGCTGTGGAGTACATCTCAGAGGGCTCGCCGGAGCTGTGTCTGGGGGAGCTCCTCGAGTCTCCATCGCTCTGCGACGGCTTGGACAACCTGTACACTGAGATCCTTTCCAAGGCATATGGAAAGGCGAAGAAACGACCAGGGAGAGCTGAACTTCTTCTTCGCCTTCTCGGCACGCTTGCGGCTGCCGCGTATCCCGTTTCCCTTGAAATCTTCACCTACCTATTCGCCGACCAACCCATGTTCCGCGACAAAGGCCAAAAAGATATGATCCAGCTTCTCCGCCGGGAGATCCTGTGCAACCTCGGATCGCTGGTGTATATTCCCGACTCATCCAACCAGCCCATGCGACTCGTGCACACGTCAGTCCGAGATTTACTCGTCGACGAACAACGATGTGGTGGGAAGCCCTATATCATTGACCTCGGTCAGAATCACCGCAATATTACAGGTCAATGTCTGGATCTAATGATCCACAATCTTCGGGAGAATATGTGCCACCTCTCCGACCTCTCCAAGTCAAATGCGGAGGTTCAGGCTATTGTGGAGCGTGAGGTACCCAAAGGGCTTGAGTATTGCTGTCGGTCATGGTCCTCGCATCTGGTCGCGGGGAACTGGACCTCGAAAGCAACGGAGGCGTCATTTAAAATTGCATTGTCCGGTCTAAAAACGTTCAGTAAAAGGCAGCTTCTATGCTGGCTTGAGGTGATGAGCCTCGTCGGGGCGGCCATAGATGCAATGACCATGGCAAAACAGGTTCATGCGTGGCTTCAGGTGCGCGATTCCGTGACCATGTCATCACAGGTCCAAAATGGACTAACTTCCTGCCCTGTCGCAGGAGAAACCCGGAGCGATGTTTGACTCGGAGCTGATGTCCATTTGGAACGATGCTCATCGGTTCATCACATCATTTCTCGAGCCAATCTCATTCGGCGCACTGCACATATACGCCTCAGCGCTCCCTTTCTGTCCCACGAGGACCAAGATCTGGGAGTACTATTCCAGCCACGCGTTGAACCGCATCTTGCATGGTCCACAAGAGCTGGTGTGGTCTCTAAGTTTATGGGAACGCTCTGTCGGGACGAGCGTGAGTGTTGTCGTGTTCCTGCAGGACGGAAAGGTTCTTGCATCGGGATGCGAGGATCAGACGATTCGATTCTGGGACACCGAGACCGGCATGCAACTGAGAGAGCCTCTAGTGGGGCATGACAGTGAAGTCAACGCACTCGCTTTATCGCCCGACGGTAAAACTCTTGCATCGGGATCGGGAGACGGCGCCATCCGCTTGTGGGATGCCGAGTCTGGCGATTCGTTGGGTCAGCGTTTCGAGGGTCATACAGACTCGATCAGGTCCCTCACCCTCTCCTCCGACGACAAGACCCTTACATCTGCATCCAATGATGGGACGATCCGGTTCTGGGACTGCGAAACTGGCCTGTCGCTTGGACCGCCTGTAACCTTTCGCTCCGGTGGCTCCTCCGAGCTCGAAGCAGTACTCTCGCCAGATGGCAAAGTCTTAGCGTCAACTGCGGGGCCCATTAGCGCGGACATCCAGCTGTGGGATGCAAAAGTTGGAACGCCACTGGGTGCGCCCTTGATGGACCATATGATGATGGTCCGTTCTTTGGCCTTTTCTCCGGACGGAGAAATCCTAGCATCTGGCGACTCTGCGAGCACGATTGGATTATGGGACGTGAAAGCACGTGCACCCATCCATTTTCCACTCACCCTAGATGCCACTTGGGCTTTGGCCCTTGCATTCTCACCGGACGGCGATATCCTTGCTTTTGGATCCGGATTCGGTGGTGAAACTAGTATTCAGTTTTGGGATGTGAGGACCGGAACCAAGCGCGGTGAATATCAAACCCCTCACAACTCAGTCGTCAGAACCCTCGCCTTCTCACCAAACGGCAGGAACCTCGCATCAGGATCTGAAGATGAGACTGTGAAGCTATGGGATGTCCAGGCCGCTCCAGCCCTGACCGACCATTCCGCAGATCAGCCCACCGAAAGTAGGATGTTCGCTGTCGCTTTCTCTCCAAATGGCAAGGTCATTGTCTCTGGTGGTGAAGCGAAAACTGTCCAACTGTGGGATGCCGAGACTGGAACACCGTTGAATACGCTTCCAGCATGTCACAGTGAGGAGATTTCCGCCCTTGCCTTTTCTCCAGATGGAATGGTTCTCGCATCTGGGTCAGCGGATGACACAATATGCTTGTCGGATACAACAAAGACCTGGGCGCGGTTGCTTTCTGGCCATACACATTCGGTGAAGGTTATCGCCTTTTCACCAGATGGAAAGATTCTAGCGTCTGGCTCCGGTGCTGGCAAAATCCTATTGATGGATATGAGCTCCATGACACTACTGAATGCGCCCCAACCCCGTGATGATAGTCCGTCTTCGGCCTTAGCATTCTCGCCAGATGGCAGGGTCCTCGCCTCTGGATGGGATGACGGATTAGTCCAACTATTGGATACCACAACGGGTGCTCTTACAGACCCCGTGAGGCCAGATTCACAGTACCCGCTAATATCACTTGAGTTCGTATCAGAAGGGAAACTCATTGCTAAGTACGCGGACAATGCGGTTGTGCTGTATGACATCCCCACGTTCCAAAGGTGTGATTTGGATGCAAGCCCCGAGTATCGTGCCTACAAATCCTTTCAAGAACCGTTCAGATCTCTTGCTTTTAACGGACCGTGGATTTCATTTTTCTCACAACGCTTGATTTGGGTTCCCTCGCGGTACTGGGCTCGCTATGGCAGCAAAATCTCAATTTGCCAAGGGAGACTAGCATTTATTAGTGCAAATGACGAGCTTTTCATTCTAGATGTTTCTCGGTCGCTGAATCTTTGATCTCCATGCTGTACGTTCGTAGTACTGTATGTAGTCCATTTCAATTCATATTGTCGGTGAAGCAATGCCTTCTTTCCATGCAAAGCTACCGGGCCTGAAAGCGGTGTACAAGGTGCTTGGTTACTCGGTCTGTGCTATTTGGTGGTTACCGGAGAGTACCTCGAATCGGTGGAGCTTTTTGCATCCATTGCCAGGCTTCCGTGACTGCCTTTCACCTGACTACGATACACGGACTTGAGAGCTAAACGAATAAGAAGCTGTGAGTATATTCTATTTCAAACATAAAAAACGTCGACGACTCTGGGAAGCCAACACGTCCAACCGAGGGAGGCTGTTCACAAAACGTCCGACCTCAACTTGGGACATCCTCGCCGAGTCCGGACCTCCCTTATATAGCGCGTCAAGTCACGCTCTCAGCACACAATCGCACGACGCTTTGCATCGTGGACGACAGCGCGGTCGACATGGGAATAATTAAGGTCGGAGCGCAACGATGCAGGCTGTGCGCGAGTGGACTTTGCCCCGAGCAGAAGAAGAGTCCGGCAAAGCCAAAAGTCTTCGGATCTTTTGAGCGGCTATCTAGTCTTGATCAATCGTGTTCGATTTCGCTCTCTCTCGGGCTATAATGGTACAGACGATTGGGACGCAGAACGGGGCGTGTCGCATGTGGTTTCCGCGTTGGGCCCGCTTCGCCGCCGTCCAAAGCATCGTGCACCTCGGGCCCCAGCGGTCAACTTTCCCAGCCTCGCTCCTCCAGGTGAAAGGCAATTATATATGATGAGCTTGACTGGAATGAATGACATTCGGAAGAGCCAGTACCAAAAAAAGGACGCTAGAATGCCCCACCCGAAATGTACAGGGCCGTGCTTTCGGGAGCGACAGAATTCCTGCCCTAGAACGCAACCCTGTCGCTTCGCGTTCTCCATTCTTTAAAGTGGTACATGTGATCTGACTTGCAGAAGCGACTGGGATTTCACGAGTTCAATAGTTCGACGTGAGCTGCGGGGTTCTTTTCTAGCACGGCCGGGGAGATCAGGAGACTAGAGGTGAGAGCTCGAGCTAGCTGGGTGTGCCGACCCTTGGCTTAATTTAAAGCCACTGAAATCCCCGAGAGCAGGCCGGACTGGTAGCTGTAATCACTATATCAATCTGTATATACATGGTTGAGATCTATGACCGGTGACTCTGCAGCGTATGAAAGGACCTTGACTACTTAGCGATGAATGAGTCTTTCGCGGTGCAAGAGAAACCAGCTAACGCTCCATCACGAACGTTCAGTCATCGTGGGTGGAGGACGTCAGGCGTGCCTTCCCCACTTCCGCATCCATCCGGTTCTCATATACGCCACGTACATACTCTTAAAGGCCCGAAGGTACATGGACAACGAACCTCTCCGTCTGCAGAGTGTTTGAATGTAAATTCGCTGGTCGCAAAGCGGAAGGAGCGCAAACGCCAGAGCTCCTCCTTTATAGGCCACAACATTCTATCTCAAGGGGAACCGTAACATAAAAAGGAGGAGGGGCATGTTCGATTGATTGATGCACCAACGGAGAGGAGAGAGTTCTGAGAAGTGGAGATGGATTGTTGGGTCGATGTATTGGAAGAGGGAGACATTGAACAAGAGCGCGCGAGTCATTAGGAACCCGGAGTTTTAAAGTTATGAGGGATAAAAGAAGGGGATGGTGACGAGTGAGCGGCTATGCGATGGGGCCAAATAACGTCTAATTGAATCCACCCAATTCTCCTTTCTCCCCCTTCCAGTGGTCCTGAGATCTCGATGTTTGTCGGAAGTGGGGGTAGATAGCGATCTGACTCATTTCCCAAGAATTGTTATTTTAAAGTCAGGGTGGAAGTTATCATCAGGACCGGATGCGGTGCACTGTTGCTTGTGGCGTGGGGCCTTCAGGGCGCTGCGACCCCGTCCCTCAACTTTCGATTTTGACCTATCGGGTGAGCCGGCGTTGGCTTGTCCTTACTCCACTCCTGCATTTTAGTCTGGCCCGTTGGACGATCGTTGGACGAGATGACGTCGATGGGAAACGAGAAACATTCTCCAAGTTTAGTCATCCAGTGACGCACGGACCACATCGTTTACTTCCCGACCGACGAACAGCACCCCAAAGTCCAACGCATGCAGCCGGTCAACCACGCTATTCAAAAGCTCGCAGCTCCTTCGCAGATGTATCAGGTGTCGTGCTGTAGGTACTCGTCCTTCTCGTCACGCTGCTACGCAAATGCCTGACGCGTCCAACATTCCGCTTCAACAGCATCTAACGGAGCACCTCAGTTTCGCGCAACCTTCCATCTGTCTCGCCCGCTCCAAGACTACGAATGCCTCTCCCATTATCGGCTGGGGAAACCTTCACGCTTCTGCGTCAGGTCGTGTATTCCCAAACGGCGGCGACCTTGAATCTCGGGACCGAGCGAGGGCACTCTCTAACGCCACCAGTCCCTCTCAGCCATTCTACTACGCGGTTCCGGTCCTTGCAAAGACCGCAAAGGAATAGATGAAGAACCCAACTCTGATTTAGGTCCACGTGCATGGGTTATCACCACACTCGACCGCTTTGGAGTATTGCGCGCGTATTGGCGGAGATCGTGTCAGGGAGGAAGGGACAACGAACGTAGGCGAAGACGACTACCTCACCGGCGCCGAGCTGAATCCCTATGAGGTTAGAACTTGTAGACACCGGTGAGCACCTTGCACACCGTCCCGTGAAAATAGGTCTGATACTAACCTTCTTTCTATCTAAGAACCTCGCAAGACGCCCGCAGCGTCCCCAAGAAAAATGATCTATCGACCTCGGACGCTCCGACACACGGACGCTCGAGAGTAAAATCGCCTCCTACTTTGTTACTCCCGTCCCGTTTTTTTCTTTTGGCCCTTCGCAGTGCCGGCGCAACAATGCCACATCCCTTTACGACCCCTCCCACTTTTCACGTTCCAGCTACGAGTTGGACCTAGGGTTGGATACCAAGATCTCAAGATCCTCTGTCAGCGTTCCTTTGAAGCTTCAGCATTGTGCATTCGCCGTGCTGCGCCTCACGTCCAGAGTGACGCTGAACGATGTAGTACACCCAGGACTGCAACATCAAAGTGGTGGACTTCAAGTCAAAACATTCAATATGGTCAAGGTCGACTTCGATTTCTGAGTACCGTTTACTCCGTCAGCTACTCCCTCCTTTTCATCTGCCCGAGGCACCTTCCACAACGACTTTCCCAAGAACGCGACACTCCTCCCCTCACGGCAGCAGCACGATCTGGACCCATACCTTTCTCCATCTCCCCGCTAACCGAATCAACATCCACGACCCCGCTACGACCTCGAATACTGACCAACACTCTCCGCAATTGCAAGTGCATGTTCGCCTCGACCAAACGGACCGCCGATTACCCAGACAACCCACTCCCTCTCGCCAAGCCCCAGTTCGGAGTGGAGGCGACTTTGGGTTCGTCTGATCCCTCCAGCACGAATCGCTTTGAACCCTCAATCGTCGGTCAGCGCGCCCTGGGCCCGTGGATGGAATTTGGTGGGTAGTTTTACCCGACGGCTCAGCCTAAGGTGGAAATTACACCGAGGAGGCGGAAACATGCCAGGGGCAGGTTTCCCTCGGAGTTGAAACGTAATAGAGGAGTCGTCGAGGCTGTCGAGCCAGTGGGGTCAGAAAGAGAATGGGCGAAGTTGCTCGGGTTTTTCGTACTTGCGGTGGAAAGGTTCGTGACTCGTGAGGTTCCGGATGATCTGTAGCAGTTGGATTCGCTGACCGTCGTTTCCTTCTCTCGTCTCGTCTAGACAGTTTTTTCTATGTCTCAGCCTCCTCATTTCCATTTCCTTTCTACGACCCCAATGATTGTGCAGACCTCACTCTGTTTTTACGTTGTATGTTGGTCCTACGGGTGGAATTACGTGTATTTCAGCTTTGCACACCGTTCGCGCTCTTGCACTATCGTACATTTCCGTGTGGGAGCTTTATTTCGGTCGTAAACTCGTGGCTTGACAAACCAAGTCTGAGGCAAATATCTAGTCCAACTAGCGTGCAGCAAAAAATCCAGCATCTCATTTTCCAAAAGTACTCTTTCGGACACCGAGGCTGTATGAAATCGTTAGCAAGAATTCGACCAATCAATGCAAACCGCGTGACTGAGACCTGGAGCCGTCGACTCTCATAGACGAGGAAAGAGAGTTTGTTGCAGGGACTGCCTAAGACAGGTTGCGAAACTCCATCGGCTCGCGGTGCGGAGAGTGAACTGCACTGCCATGAAACTTCAGCCAAGAGGTGTGAAATGAGAACACTAACTTCCTCTGAGCTCAGGAAAACAGCGCTCAAGCCGCATCCAGAGGTTGAGAGACCTCGACTTCAAGGAGCAAGCTGGACGGGCGAGGACAATCCCCGAGTTCACAGAAAAGAATCGCTCCTCGCTAATCGATTTCTTCCTTAGGATTTGCCATACTCATAGCACCAACGATCCAGGTCTCGCAGCACATCTCAGAGACGTCAAGTTTACTGACCTTTTGGCACGATGGATGCCAGGGAGCCCCTTGCACAAACCTAGGCTCGGAAATCATCCTCGAGAGTCAGTAGCGATACCGAAAAACCTGAGCTACTAGGATTTAATCAGTTCTGCGCAGTCCACTGTTTATACAAAGTATAGCTCCAGTACGCGGCTGGAGAACCGCTCGCATACGAGGATCGCAACGGGCGGTTAGCTCCAAGCAAACCTGGATGTTACATAAAGTTCCTAACTCTCAGTTGACCCTTCGTATCCGCTCACCCTACTAACCGCTCAGCGTTTCTGGAGGCCTGTGCAGTCGCAACTCTTGATGATTGCAACAGTTTGTTCCGGCCTCGTAGGCGCCGAACTCGGTGGTGTGATTCGGACACCGAGCCTCGTGTTTGCGCTTCTCAACCTTGACCTTCACCCCTCGACTCACCATCTACAGCTCGCCCTCGTCAACTAACAGTTACTCGAACTTCAGCAATAACCAAGAATGAGCAGCGGAGACAATATAGGTGGTGGGACGACTAAGCCGTCATCCTCCCGCCGGGCCGATCCGGAGATATCTCGAAACCAACTCTCCCAGGCCAGCTTGTACACCCGGGTGGAAGATGCGAAGAGAGAGGCTAGTTCGATTCTACAGGTACTGTTTTCGTTGTACTCTTGCCGAGTCTCCAGCTAACAACCCCCTAGGAAACGTCGAACTGGCCTCGAGACTCGGCCACTGCCGTAAAGGGGCTTCTAGAAACGATCAACGACACTCCAGACCTGCGAGACATACCATTTGAACCAAATTCCATGCCCGACGGGCTGCGGGCTGCGATTGAACAATATTCCTCGTGCGTGCGATCCGCCTTTGCCATCGTCCTTTGCCGTCGTCATCTAGATTAACCACAAACACGCTACAGGGTTATGAAAGACGTTGGTGAACGATTAAAGAAGACATATAGTAAATACGGATCGAACAGAAAATTCTCAGACGTTGTCAAGTACCCATTTGCACCGCTGAGCAAGGATGGGTGTGGCGCAGCGTTGCGAGGGTGCCGCAATGATATAGACAAGGCTCTGGCAGCCGTGAGGGTAAGGCAAATCTTCCACAGTCCATTGCCGTTTTTACTCAGACGTTCCGTCCACAGGATCACCTGGAGGACAACCCTGTAACTCGTAAGCACTGCCGACCGATAGAGAAAGCTGAGACTAACCCACTTGTAATAGAATACCCCCTGACAGGCCAAGCAAACGAAAGTCCAGCCGACCCAGCTCGCAACCGAAATCACCCAACCGACGCGGACGCTGAGCCAACGCCTGTCCAACAACCACCGGGCAACGAACCCAACCTCTTCGCTAGGACACCTGAAAAGGCCATTTCACAGTCACCTAGTGTCGCGGAAGCGTCCTCCGTCGACCATACCCAGTCGGAACAAGCAATCGCGCGGCGCCGTGAGAGACTGGAGATCGCGCAGACCACGTTCGAGACCATTGAAGGCATATCGGGAGCGATTCCTGTGGTGGGAAGCTATATAGGGGCCGGTTGCAAAGTGGGATTGGCCGTTGTTAAGATGATTCAGGTGACGAAAATGCTTGTATCGTTCGCTATCCTGTGATCTGACACCCGCCCTCCACCCAGACGATGGATGGTAATACAGAAGCGGCCAAGGACCTGGAGAGCCGTACAGGACGGCTAACCGACCTTCTGGGTTACTTCAAGAAGCAGTCTACTGGACGTCCACGAGAGGAGTTTCTTCACCAAATTACCGAACTGCAGAGGTTTTTGAACTCACCCAGCCAACCAGACACGGGAGAGAATCGCTGACATTCTCTCTTCAGCGAACTTCAATTGGTGCGGAGCAAGCTCGACGAGTTGAACTCAAAAGGAACCCTCCGGAAGGTATTTACCTCTGGCGGCCAGGCAGAAGCATTGAAGGGGTATCACGAAACGATTCGGGTTGCATTAGAAGAGCTTCAAGTCAGTGCCTACTCCCCATAGAAGAACCATTAACCGAATTTCGCTCCCATCAGTTGCTCATGAGTTTCAATGCTACCAATCTTCTCGATGAGCTTTGTGGGTTATCTGTCTCCCAGATGCGACCTTGCTCTAATACTGTTGTATTAGACAATCTAGAGATACGAAAAGAACAACGTCGCTTGTTGGATCGTCTTGGAGATGCGAGTTACGGAGCGCGAGGCAGCGCAATCGAAGAGGTCATTTGCCTCCCTGGAACGAGAGCAGAAGTCCTCGAACGCATCGACGACTGGATCAGGGACACGTCGCCTTCGGAACGAGTGTTGTGGATACGTGGAATGGCCGGTCGTGGCAAATCTACACTCGCGTCAACAGTGGCGTACAATTGGAGATATCGGGCCGCATTTGCAATTTTCCATTTTCGCCGGGGTCAGAATGCGTTGGATCATCGCATCGTCTCCTCACTTGCCAGGCAGCTCGGCAGCAGCGCGATCCCAGAGGTTAAGGAAACGATTCTACGGAGCATCCGGGAGAACGAAGATGTGGGCCAGGGGCGTCTTCAGGAACAGTTCAAGCTCCTCTTCGTCACTTCTGCCGAAAGGCTTCAGCAAACCTCCCATCCCATAGTAGTCGTTGTGGATGCGCTCGACGAGTGTGAGGATACCAAACACGCGGTGGATTTCGTCAACCTTATTCATCAGCATGCCTCATCATTTCCGCCTACGTTCAAATTCTTGCTTACCACCCGCCCCGAAGCCCCGCTTCTTCGGGTTCTAGAGCCACGCCAATGGCGGACGGAGGATCTGGACGCCATACTCACTATTGACCAAGATATTGCAAAACTCCTCGAGCGCCGCTTTTCGGTGATAAAGGAAACCTATGGCCTCGCCCAGGACTGGCCGCCACAGGCGGCGATTCGATCGCTTGTGCAAATGTCTCAAGGCCTATTCCAATGGGCCCAAACCGCCGTAGAATATATCTCTGAGGGGTCACCGGAGCTGCGTCTGGAGGAGCTTCTGGAGTCCCCGTCGCTCTGCGATGGCTTGGATAACCTTTACACTCAAATCCTCTCCAAAGCGTACGAAAAGGCGGAGAAACGACAGGGAAGAGTGGAACTTCTTCTCTGTCTCCTGGGCACGCTCGCAGCGGCCACGTATCCCGTTTCCCTCGAGGTGTTCACCTACCTATCAACCGAGCAACCCATGTTCCGAAACAAAAGCCAACATCAGACCATTCAGCTTCTCCGCCTGGAGATTCTGTCCGATCTCAGGGCGCTGGTATATGTTCCCGACTCATCCCGTCAGCCCGTGCGATTCGTGCACACGTCAGTCCGAGATTTGCTCGTCAACAAGCAACGATGCGGCGGAAAGCCTTATTTCATCGACCTCGCTCAGAATCATCGCAATCTTACAGGCCAATGCTTGGCCTTAATGCTGCAAAACCTTCGAGAAAACATGTGCAAACTCTCGGACCTGTCCAAGTCGAATGCTGAGGTTCACGATGTTGTGGAGCGTGAGGTGCCCAAAGGCCTCGAGTATTGCTGCCGTTCATGGTTGGCGCATCTGATCGCGGGGAATTGGACCTTGAAAGCTCCGGAGGCTTCATTTGAAATTGCATTATCCGCTCTAAAATTACTCAGTAAAAGGCAGCTTCTATGCTGGCTTGAGGTCATGAGTCTTGTCGGGGCTACCGTAGATGCAATGAACATGGCAAAACAGGTTCATGAATGGCTTCAGGTGGGCAATTCCGTGACCATGTCATCGCAGAGCCAAAATGAACTAACCTCCTATCCTATCGCAGGAGAAACCCAATGTAACGTTCGACCCGGAGCTTGTGGCCATTTGGAACGACGCTCATCGTTTCATCGCATTATTTATGGAGCCAATCTCATTCGGAGCACTGCACATATACGCCTCAGCGCTCCCTTTCTGTCCAATTAAAACGAAAGTGTGGGAGTACTACTCCAGCCACGCTTTGACCCGTGTCTTGCACGGCCCACGGAAGCTAGTGTGGTCTCCAAGTCTATGGGAACGCTCCGTCGGGTCAGGCGTGAACGTTGTCGTGTTCCTGCAGGACGGAAAGGTTCTTGCATCGGGATGCAACGATCACACGATTCGATTCTGGGACACCGAGACCGGTATGCAATTGGGAGAGCCTCTAATGGGCCATGGCAGTCGTATAATCGCACTCGCTTTATCGCCCGACAGTAAAACTCTTGCATCGGGATCGGGAGACGGTGCGATCCGCTTGTGGGATGCCGAATCTGGCGATTCGTTGGGTCAGCGTTTCGAGGGTCATACAGACTGGATTCCGTCCCTCATCTTCTCTTCCGACAACAAGACCCTTACATCTGCATCCGGTGATGGGACGATCCGGTTCTGGGACTGCGAAACTGGCCTGTCGCTTGGACCGCCTGTAACCTTTCCCTCTGGTGGCCCCTTCGGGTTAAAAGCAGTACTCTCGCCGGATGTCAAAGTCTTAGCATCAACTGTGAAGGACGATCGCAGGGGCATCCAACTGTTCGATGCAAAAACTGGAACGCCACTGGGTGCGCCCTTGATGGGCCATAGCATTCACGTCGATTGTTTGGCCTTTTCTCCGGACGGAAAAAATCTAGCATCTGGCGACAATGGGGGCACGATTAGATTATGGGACGTAAAAGCAAGTGCGCCCATCCATTCTCCACTCACCGTAGATGGCATTTGGCTTTCCGCAATTGCATTCTCACCGGACGGCGATATCCTTGCTTCTGAAGCTAGTCACGCAGGTACTAGTATTCAGTTTTGGGATGTGAGGACCGGAACCAAGTGCGGTGAATATCAAACCCATTTTAACTCATGGGTTAAAACCCTCGCATTCTCACCAAACGGCAGGATCCTCGCATCAGGATCTTCCGATGAGACTCTGAAGCTATGGGATGTCCAGGCCGCTCCAGCCGCGACCGACCTTTCCGGAGGTCGGCCCACCTTAGGTAGGATGCTTGCCGTCGCTTTCTCGCCAGATGGCAAGGTCATTGCCTCTGGTGGTTATGACGAAACTGTCGAACTGTGGGATGCCAAGACTGGAACACCGTTGAATACGCTTCCAGCATGTCACAGTGATTATATTCTGGACCTCGCCTTTTCTCCAGATGGAATGGTTCTCGCATCTGGGTCACATGATAAAACAATATGCTTGTGGGATACAAAGACCTGGATGCTGTTGGGTACGCCGCTTTCTGGACATACATCATGGGTGAAGGTTGTCGCCTTTTCACCAGATGGAAAGATCCTAGCGTCTGGCTCCGGTGATGGCACAATCCTATTGTGGGATTCGAGCTCCAGGGCACCACTGAATGCGCCCCAAATCCATCATGACGAGACACCTTTTTCCTTGGCATTCTCGCCAGATGGCAGGGTCCTCGCTTCTGGATTCAATGGGGGAACAGTCCAACTATTGGATACCACAACGTGTGCTATTACAGACACCATGAGGCCAGATTCATGGCGCAGGCCAACTTCACTTGAGTTCGTATCAAAAGGGAAGCTCATTGCTAAGTACGAGGATAATGCGGTTGAGCTTTATGACATCCCCACGTTCCAAAGGTGTGATCTGGATGCAAGCCTCGAGTACCGTGCCTACAACTCCTTTCAAGAACCATTTGGCTCTCTTACTTTTAACGGACCGTGGATTTCATTCTTCTCACAACGCTTGCTTTGGGTTCCCTCGCAGTACTGGGCTCGCGATGACAGCAAAATCTCAATTTGCCAAGGGAGACTAGCATTTATTAGCGAAAACAATGAGCTTTTCATTCTCGATGTTTCTCGGTCGCTGAGTCTTTGATTTTCATGTTGTATGTTTGTAATACTGTACGTAGTCCATTTCAATTCATATTGTCGGTGAAGCGCGTGAAGCTCGGCAAGGTCGGACATTCCCCACCAGCATCTTGCATGCAAGACTACCGGGTCTGAAAGCGGTGTACAAGGTGCTTGGTTACTCGGTCTGTACTACTTGGTGGCTACCATAAAGCACGTCGAATCGGTGGAGCTTTTTGCATCCATTGCTACACCCTTAGGAGATGCCCAATTTGATAAACCCCGGGCAAGGCCCAAAATACAATTTGAAATCCTCATATACCTCCCCCCAGTGACTGCAATGGGAATGGTTGGTTTGTCCTCCAGTATGGGGACAATGGCTAAGAAGCTTAATTTTCTCATTTTCGGAGTCAGAGTTGTGAAAGATAATGCTACCATTGGAGGCTCCATGTGACATTTGTTAAAGTTCTCATTCTAGCATGCACAACTCTCTTTCTGTCACCATATATCTTTTACTATAGAATTACTAGCCAGCCCTTCCAGTCATTACATACAACTAAAAAATCGTTACATTTCCCCATTTGGAGCATAATGGGAATTTTCTCATGATGGGGTTGCCATTCCAACCCAGCAAATATAGCTATGTAATTTACTTCACTCAACTTATGGTCTCTAGGTTGCTAGGTTCAGGTCTCACTTTCCATTTCAATAATAAGGTAGTTTCCCATCGGCCCTATGAGCTGTCTCTCATTGGGCACACCCATGCATTCCATGAGAAACCATCAATTCACTGCATGGAAGACTTAAATGGGAACACCAATCATCAGGTAGCTGAGCATGTAATGAGAAATTGCCCCAGCTGTAGGATGAGAAACGGGTGGCTTAGTGCTTACCTAATCAGTTCCCTAGAACCACCTGTGACTAAATGTCACAAGCATGAAGCCTAAGATCCTGAAACCTGCTCTAAGTCCAGTAAATCCAATAGACCCTGAAAACACCCTATTCCTACAGGATTATGTCATCTGAGTACATAAGCTGGTTAAGCTTATGTAATCAACTCCACTGGACCCAATAAGTCTGCTTGACTCCATTGTTAACCAGATCCCAACGGAAGCTCAACAGAATAGTTTACACTGTACCCACACTTCCCTGCAGTATTCCCTGAAGTAACAACCATATTCTGTCTTGCTCAGTAATGTAATCATAGAATGACACATCTGTACTTCAGGCATTCTATACCAAAGTCCTCATTTATATAAACCTACTGCATTGGAGGACTTAATCCTCAATGCAGCTTGCAATTTGAAAACTTTCTCAGACGGAGTTAGGTTAGGTTAGGTTAGTGTCCTTAACCTAACCTAACTTTGAAGTATTTCAGTTCCAATGCTGATTGCATATCTGCATCCCCTAGCCATATGACTATGTTGTAGCTTGTTACCTGTAAAGGGGGTGAGGCCTAATCTCTTTGGCAAGGATGTAATGGTGATATGTAAGTGAGAGGTGATGGTGGAGAGACAATGGCACTTGGCATCATTCCAATGTTGAAGGACCAAATTACAAGAGAACCAATTTTCAGCTTTATCTCTGTGTCCATCCACGTCCATTGTGAACATTTGTCGCTGTTTGGTCTGGCCTATTCTGTATAGATGTGGGTTTGATCTTGTCAGACAGGGAGAGTGGTAATGTTCTGGTCTGGAACATGGTGGCAACCTGTGAGAAACCACAGATCATGTTTGGATACTTCTAGAGCCAAAACACAATGCAATCATTTCCTGCTAAAATGTCCAAATCAACCTGATTTCTGCTGAGAGCTACATAATTTTCCAAATTCAAACATGTCCTGGACACAGGCTGTCATTTCCCACACATTCACTATGTGTTCAGATTCCAGACATTACCCCTCACCTTATGTGTTTCATAATCTACACTGCTGATGTAGCAAGACTTTTGTTACATAGCCACATTTATTGAACTTGACCCTGGACTAAGACATGTGATATTTAGCAAAGTTATCTTTCATATAGATTCAGCATGTGGTTCTGATTCGGACTTAGAGTGGATTTACGCGGATTTAAGAAGGATTTAAGCGGATTTAAGTGGGCCTAACGGATTTGAGTGGATTTAACGGATTTAAGTGGAGTTAACTCGGAAATTGAGACACAGTTATGCTTATTCATTCACAGGATAATGAATATTGAAATGAAACAGCACCAGACAAAAACAAGAACAAGGAGCAAGGCAGAACATAATGGGAAATCAAGATGAGAAATTGCACACATAAAAAGAGATGTATGCAATGGGAATGAGATTGGTTATTGTAGTAATGAGAAAGCCTGCATGTAGTAAATACAATGAGTAAATATACTGGTGAGCTTCCCTGCCTTGTAGAATGGGAAATTTGAATAGCTAGAAGACTGGAGCAAATGGCACCTGTTACCCATTGCAAATGCTTGGGGGAGGTATATTAGAATTTCAAATTATGTTTTGGGCCTTGCCCATGGTGTTTCAAATTGGGCATTTACTAGGGCTCATTGCTGGGCTTCCATGCATGCCTTTCACCTGACTACAATACACGGACTTGAGAGTTAAACGAGTAAGAAGCTGGGAGGTATATTCTATTTCAAACATACAGACCGTTGACGACTCTGGGAAGCTAACACGTCCAACTGAGGGAGGTCATTCACAAAACGACTGACCTCAACTCAGGACATCCTCGCCGAGTCCGGACCTCCTTTTATATAGCACGTCAAGTGACGCTCTCAGCACACAATCGCACGACGTTTTTGCATCGTGGACGACAGCGCGGTGGACATGGGAATAATTAAGGGTCGGAGCGCAACGATGCAGGCCGCCCCGGGTAGAAGAAGAGTCCAGCAAAGCAATAAGACTTCGGATCTTTTGAGTGGCTATCTCGTCTTGATCAACCGTGTTCGATTTCACTCTCTCTCTCTCAGGCTATAACGGTACAGACGATTGGGACACAGAACGGGCCGGGTCGCATGTGGTTTCAGCATTGCCACCATCCAAAGGATCGTGCACCTCGGACCCCAGCGGCCAGCTTTCCCAGCCTCGCTCCTCCATGTCAAAAGCAATTACAGTCGGACCCCCCATTATGAATAGGGTCCGTGGACCAAGTTTTTATTCATATTGAGGGGTAATACATTTGTAAAGACTTGAACAAAAAATACTATTTTTTCGAATTATCCGACATTGTGAAGAATTCCGTAATCTGCTTTTGTTCCTTAGCCCCTT
>WSUB01000025.1:285589-340071 GCA_019633425.1 Tulasnella sp. 424 | reverse complement strand
TCCCCGACTCGCTATGCCGGCCCCACCACCTCGCGACGACGCACCTGCATCCCCTTCCAAGAGGAAAGCTGAGGATCACAAAGATTTCATCATGTTATCCCCAGCGCCAAAACGCCCATTCCCGGTCACTCCCTCTCGCGCAGCCAAATTTAGCGGAGCCTCCGCTTCCGCAGTCAAAGGGACCGACGCTATGGCGATCGACGGATCACCGTCTGGCCAATCATGGAAGTCTGACCGCAAAGAGCGCCCCACTACTCCGACCCCCACAGCCCGCTCCACTCGTGGAAGCAGGGCTGCCGGAGGTTCATCCGCGGTCAGCAAGTAGTTTCAGTAGGTCCAGAAACTGGGCGGGTGTCTGCGCGACCGATAGTAAAAATGTACTACAAAACGCCACGTGTTTGCTCCTCTCCGCTTTTCTCCTTGCATACGAACTTCAACAGCTATATCCGATTTCGCTTTGTGTACGAGCTTCAACAGCTACATGTCTTCCGATTTTCTCTTTGTAAACGCGCTTCAACAGCTAAATGTCTCCGATTTTCTCTTTGTATCCAAGCTTCAACAGCTATATGTTTTACTCAGCAAAACCCGAATATATTCTCATCTCTAAAATATCCCGCTAGAATCGGGGACTGGCGCTTGCGCCGCTACGATTTTGAAACGCGCGAGCGGGACCCTCGGCGGCGGGAAGCGGCGTTTGCGAATGTTTGCCTATTTGGCGGACTCACTCACTCGTCGTCACACCCTCCACAAGTCAAGATGAGGAATCTCTCTTTAGCTTCCACAAGCTTGTTGAGGATAGAAGACTTGGATGAGTTCGAAACCGTCGTCGGCGCTACCTTCGACGTGGATAATGACTCCGTGGTCACTGTCTCGGAAATTCCGTCCGATGCGGAGACGTCATTCCAAGTTTGGAGAATGCACACAGACGTGCGCCCGGGTTCTACCCCATGCTGTGCGATCAGCTGTACTGACGAATTCAAAACCTATAGTCACCTCCAAAGCTTGTCGCCAAAACAACTTGCACAACTTCGGGCAAGTCGCTCCCCTTTCCAAGCGCGCAGCTCATCTCGGCTACTTTCCTGCCGGAGGCGAGAACCGTTTGCGTCGTATCCGCAGGTGGAGACATCGCTACTGGGTTGATTGATGATGAAACTACCGTCTGTGAGGTGAGACTTGTGTGACGAATGGGCATTTCTTGTGCGCTCGGATTCACCATTGTTCTCTGGGCAGCTCGAAATCGTCGGGTCCGTAGAAAGTGGCATTGAATGTGCAGAGTGGAGCCCGGATCATGACGTGCTTGCTCTAGTGGCAGGTACGCTTTCACCTTCTGGGCGAAACGTGTGAAATCTAACGGACTGTGAGTCATGTAGGAGATGGTAATATCCTTTTAATGACGAAGGACTACGAGATAATCTACGAGGCACCTCTCAGAACCACCGAGAAGGGCGAGGATCAAGCAGTCAACGTCGGTTGGGGCTCCAAGGAAACACAATTTCATGGTACTGCTGGAAAAGGCGCTGCAGCAGCATCAGCCGAACAGGCAGCAACGGCAGCTCGCGGGGGATCCAGCCCCGACGACGATGGTCGCGCCCGTGTCTCGTGGCGAGGTGACGGAGCTTTCTTCGTCGTCTCCTCTTTGGATCCACATGCAGTTCCACCGCAGACTATAGAGCCCCATACGCATGTTAGACGGGTCCTTCGGGTCTATGATCGTTCGGGCCGCCTCCAAAACACTTCGGAGCCGGTCCCTGGTCTCGAACAGGGTCTTGCTTGGAAACCATCCGGCTCGGTCATCGTCTCATCTCAACGATTCGGTTTTCTTGGAGGTGGACAGGGCCTCCCAAGTCGTCACGACGTCGTTTTCTTCGAGCGGAACGGCCTTCGTCATGGAGAGTTCGGACTTCGGGAGTATTGGGTGCCGAAACCTGATACCAAACGGCAGTGGAGCTATCGCGTCAAAGAGTTTGCTTGGAACGCGGACTCGACTATCCTGGCTGCTTGGATAGAAAGGGACGATGGTGATGCTGGTGAGCATAAGGTGGTTTCCTCTCGATGCATTGGCCTCATTGGGTGTTGGCAGTGCAACTATGGACTACGGGGAATTGGCACTGGTGAGTGCATCTTCGTTTCCGTTCCACATTCGTATCTGAGTAACACTTCTCACTCCAGGTATCTAAAGCAAGAAATTTCCGCACCGAGTCCAGAGGATGGCTCCACACCTCGATTTACCGCCGTAGCCTGGCACCCTGAGCAGCCTCTTCGCATCGTTATGACTTCACCTGGTACATATCTCGTTCCTTTCCGCGGAGCAATTATGATTCTGACGAACAGTTTACAGCACATGTTGATGATTATTGCTTTATGTGGGATACTTGCACGTCCACTCGTGGGCCGCCAAAAGACACTGGCACTGTCGCCGTGGTGGATGGAGGTAAGCCGTAACAAGCTCTTTCGCTGCATTTGACTAACCGGCGACTATCAAGCTGCGCTCCTCATGACCCCCTTCCGTCTTCAAGTTCGACCACCACCTGAATCCTCGTACAAAATCGTTCGACCTCCACCTCGAATTGATCCTCCTATACACGTGTCTCAAGCTCCAAACGCCGATGCGCTTATCTGTCTGTTCCCAAACGCCCGTGTCGAACTTTGGTGGCTCCAAACTGCCAAGCATGTTCCAAGAACTCCGCAAGATCCCGACGTAGCCGAGCCGTCTTTGATATGGAAAGGAGAAGTTCCAGGGGACTTGGTCGCCCGTCAGGCCTTGCTCTGGAACAGTGATGATGCATCTGAGGAATGGTTCATTGCTTTGTTGGGAATACCGGAGGGCGGAAGGCATGACGTAGTTTCGGTGACAACCTGGCGAGGCGGTGAGATAAACGAAGACTATGAAGTGACCATGCCTTCGATTGGGCACGGGAGAATATTCTTCCTCGACGGCTGCAAGCTGGCTTGGGAAGGTATCGACGGTCAAGTTACGCGAGGTGGGTCTTTTGAATAACCCCGTGTTAGCGAAGACCTAACACCTGGCGTTTGATAGTGGACTTCGAGAACGAAGTCGCTACTCCTTTGGTCACTCTTCCCGAATATTGTCCCCGAATTCAAAGTGTGGCTAGGTCCTCGGACAGTTGGGTTATTTGCGGTCTCTCCGAAACTGGCAAATTGCACGTCGTCAGCACCAACGGAACCAATGCAACCCTGAGCACAGGCTGCACCTCCTTCGCTGCCGGAGCCGGCTTCCTCGTCTTTACAACAACATCCCATACCGTAACCTGCATACCTTTGGCAGAACTGCTTGGCTACTTGGAATCGGTGGAGGAGACACCAACTTTGCCTAATTGGGACGCTCGAAGGACGGAACGAGGAGCACGACTAGTCACTGTTGTCCCGAGCACCATGAGCGTCATTTTACAAGCACCCAGAGGAAACTTGGAGACCGTTCACCCACGTCCAATGGTACTTTCAGTCGTCAAGGATGATATCGAAGAGTAAGATCTCCACTATAGGCGATCAAATGTTCTCTCTTACACTGTTTCACAGGGGAGACTATCGCAAAGCCTTGCTTGATTGCCGACGGCATCGGATTGACCTCAATATCTTGTATGACCACGAGCCGAGAGGCTTCATGTCCCGTCTATGGTCTTTCGTTGACCAAATCGAGGAGGTCGACTACATCAATCTCTTCTTGACCGATATCGGGTATGTTACTATCCTGAGTGGTGGAACGTGGGGGACTAATTCGATCTTCCCTCAGCAAATCCCCCCGTCCTGCAAAACTGACTGCAGAAATCTGTGATGCTGTCCGTGCGGAGCTTGAGAAAAAGGATGTTGAGAAATACATCAACTCTATCCTGACAACACATATGGTGAAGACACCGCCGGATATTGAAGCAGGTTTGGCTCTGTTGCTTCGGTTGAGAGGTTTGTTCACAGAATGTACCATGTGGTCGTCGCTCATGGCTAACGAAACACACGCTTGAATTCAGAAACCAATCCGAACCTGGTTGAAGAGGCCGTCAAGTATATCATCTTCCTCGCCGATCCCGATACATTATTCGACGTTGCCCTTGGGATGTACGATTTCTCGCTGGCACTACTCATCGCTCAACACTCTCCAAAGAAAGACCCTCGGGAATACCTTCCGTTCTTGAAGCAGCTTAAAGAAGCAGGCGAAGTCTCCAGAGATGGTTACCGGAGATTCAAGATTGATGACCATCTGAAGCGTTACAAGAAGGCGTTACAAGGGCTACATGATGCAGGTGAGTGCCGACTGCGTTCCGAAATGCCTTGCGGCGCCGTGCCTCTGACCACCCATGGCACTTGTAGGACCGAAAGTATTTGAAGAGGCTCTGACCTACACGGACAAACATCGGTTGCATCACGAAGCTTTGGAGATTTGGGCCGGGAAGGCAGAGAGCGTCCAAGCAATTCTTAACCTTTACGGAGAATACCTGTTCGAAAGAAGGGAGTTCAAGCAGGCAGCACTCGGTAGGATTGATTAGGCCTTTCTGCTTCACAGCTGAATTTACAAGGGGGTTTTACTTCTAGCTTTTGTTCGGGCGTCGAAACCGCAGCGAGCCATCATTGCCTACGAGAAAGCCTATGCATGGCAAGAGCTCTTTGCTTTGGTTGTAAAGGAAGGAAGGTCCTTCGATGAACTTCTTCAGATGGGACAGCGGGTCGGAGGTAGGATGGTACAATGATACGCCCGGCAGCTCGAAGCTCACAGGACCATTCGAAACAGAGGATTTGGCGTCTCGAAAGCGTTACAGTGAGGCGGGCCGGGTTCTTCTCGACTACGCCAAGAACGTGGAGGAAGCTATCACAGCCTTTGCACAGGGTGGCGATTTCCCTGAAGCCGATCGACAGGTAAGCTCCGTTGCACACACTCAGAGACCCTCGACTGACGCCGGATGACATCATATCTTAGTGTGCCCTGAACAGTCGAATGGATTTGGTTGAGACCATACTTTACCCTGAAGCTCTCGAAGTGCGGTACCAGATTGGGGAGGATGCGACGGAGCTTAAAGAACAACTCGAGAGGCAGGTGGAACGTCTCAAGGAGCTGAAAGTCAAAAAGGCTACAGATCCTGGTTAGTTTGACCGTCATCTTCACGCTTTGAACGAATCTCAAGTCTGCTCTTAGACGGATTCTACAATCCCGATGGCGAGAGGAGCGCCAATCTCCAGGATGTGGACGTGATGACCGACGCTGGTTCGACTGTGGCGGGGACCATATTCACGAGGTATACAGCTGCTCCCTCTTCTGGAACTAAAAAGTCCAAGTACGTACTGTATCCCCATTCCGTATGGTATTTTCTTATAACTCGATTTGCAGAGTCAGCAGCAAGAACTCGAAGAAGCGCGCCAGGAAGACGGGTCGAAAGGGAACGGTGGAGGAGGAAGAGTACATCCTTCTTTCTATTGGCAAAATGCCAGGACGCCTGGAAGCTATTCAAGGCAAGTTTATAATTACGTCCTTTGCGGGGAACGCAACACTCATTGCATCCCATCAGTCCGTGCTGCGAAGGTGTTACCGTATCTGCTTCAGTACACGGACGAACACAGGGAAGAAGGCAAAGAGCTTCAAAGAAATCTGAAAGAACTCGAATCCAAGCTACGTTCGACTATCGACGAAGTGTGGCCCGACGAGGACGAAGAAGAAGCTCCCGTACCGCCTGCCGCCTCTGGGACGGGATCCCTGCCACCACGACAGGCTCTCCCAAGGAAACCAGAAATGACGACTCCTGGGGCTGCTATTACTGAGTGGGAGGTTAAGTTGTTATGAATGCGCTTAGACTATGCTTGAAGTTATTCTGAATGAGATGCTGCTGTCTTGGAACCCTGAACTGGTGATATTGCGTGCTTGTTTCTGTTGACGTGACCCAACTCGCCCCAACCAATTTTCATTGCAGCAGTCTGAATTACGACTTTGTCTTCCCCGAGCCTCAGCACTCCTCCTCTGCACTCTTGTACTTATAAGTCTCCTACTACGCTCATCGGCACCTAAACTCCAGCATTTAAGAACGCAGAGCGGCCCATACTCGTGACACTTCCTGATATCCCTGAACACGCTCAACCATGGCAGGCGGCAAGAAGGTACCAAAGAGCAAGCCCAATACCAACGGAGCCAACACACCAGCTGTACAGAATGAAGAGGCAAAGGGCCTCCCAGTGGTTGTTGGGATCAGCTTCGGCGACAGCTACGCTTCAATCTCAGTCGTAAACAAGGCAAGTCATACCTGGTGGGCCGCGTTGCCAGGCCGAGGCTGACCTGGAGAGGGACCTGTATCTTTACAGGAGGGACAACCAGAATGTATTGCCAATGAGAACGGTGAACGCCAGATCGCATGTGCCGTGTCGTTCAACGGCCAGGAAGTCGTAAGTCGCCTGCCCAAGAAGAATAGACTCGCAGGGCGCCTTTCCTGATTTCCCGTTGGCAGTACGTCGGCAACCAAGCTCGGCCGCAGCTCGTTAAGAACTCTCAAAACACCATCACCAATTTCCGCAATCTTCTCGGAAAGAAGTGAGTGTGTGCCTCGCGCTAAACGCGTTTGACGTTGTTGACTGACCGTGTTCCTCTCTCCCCAAGGTTCTCCTCCATCACACCGCCATCGAAAACCACGTCCGCTCCAGTCATTGCGGGTCAGGATGACGTTCCAGCATACAACGTTACTTACATCCCGGCGCCGCCCGCACCGGCAACCCCAGCTCCAGTATCTGGAACTGCTACACCCAAGGGTCCCATATCGAAAAAAGGCACCCCCGCTGCCAGCATCAAGCCCACTCCATTGGGAACCCCTCGTCCTTCGTCACCCCAGCCAACTCAAAAGACGATCACTGTGCCTGACGTAACTACCATGTTCTTAGACAGTCTACGCGGTTCAGCCCACGACTTCTTGGGGAAGGATATCGACGGAGCCGTCATTACCTGCCCGTCGTGGTTCGACAACGACCAAAAGGCAGCCTTGAAGGCAGCAGCAGCGGAGGCTGGCTTGCCGATCATTGGGTTCGCCGATGAGGCCGCTGCGGTAGTCTTGGCTTATGAAGAACGGGAGCGGGGAGTCACTCGAGCAGCACCGGACCGAATCTCCCTCGTTGTTGACATGGGCGCTTCTCACACGACCGTCACCTGCCTATCTGTCAAAGCTGGCCTAATTTATCCATTGGCCTCGGTATACGCGTCGGACGTGGGCGGAAACGACGTTGACACCATCCTCATCTCTCACTTCGCAAAGGAGTTCACCAAGAAGACCAAAATTCCATTGGACTTCCCAGCCGCTACTCCGGAGGACGCTCGTGCAGAAGCCAAGCTGCGACTGGAAGTTGAGCATACAAAGCGAACGTTCAGTGCCGGACGGAATACCGCGCCTTGCAGTGTGGAGAGTTTGAAGGAAGGTTATGACTTGCACAGTAGCCTGACCCTGATGCGGTTCGAAATGCTCGTCCGCCCAGTTTACACCAAGCTGGACGCTAAGATCAAGGAGTGCCTCGCCCAGGCAGGCATCGACCCTGCGTTCGTGGATGAGGTGCTTTTGGCTGGTGCCAGTGCTGCCTTAGCGAAGCTAAAGGAGCATGTCCTTGCGGAGGTGTTCGGCGTTCAAGAGGAGGACGAAGAGGATGAGGAGGCCCCGTCCCTAGCCAAGAGGCCCAAAGTGGACATTCGCAACTCCATCCCGCCTTACGAGGTGCAGTCATTGGGAGCCGTTGTCCACGCACGAATACTCGCTTCTCTTCCGGAAGATGCCAAACCAGCGTTCGAGGAGGGCTCGGCACTGACGCGAGTGCGCGCGACGGAGAAGCCGATAGGGCTGAAGATTTTCCAAGCCGACGGAAGCACGCCTTGGATACCTATCGTCTACGCCCACACGCCAATTCCTCTGCGACGGATCGTTCGGTTCGACGTGGATGCGGCCACGGTGAAGAAGGTTGGCTTTGAGATTTGGGAAGGCGAGGATATCGTGGAGGCGAGACGAGGAGAAAAGCTTGTGGATGAGGCTGCTGAAAGGGAGAAGGAAAAGGCCAAGGCGGAAAAGGAGGACGAAGAAGAGGACGAGGAGGAGGAAGAGCCGATCGTCCGAAGCCGTGCCCATAAGGAGACGACCCGTCTGGGAGCCATGGAGCTGGACCTGGAGACGGAAGGTCCATGCAAAGTCCTCGTCCGAGTTGTCGTTCAGGCGGAAGGCGCAGTTGAGGTCAAGCTCTGGGAGGAGACGTCGGAGGAGAAGGCAAAAGTACTGTCGATTCCCGCACCATGAAGCTTGGTTAACATTAGTGATAATTGATTGAGATACTGTATGGTGCTCAACGAGAGGCACGATTTTTCTCTGACAGACTGGTGAACCCCACAGTATCCGTACTGGATGGACGTCGTACAGAGATGGCAGAAATTTGATTGAGATATTAAAAACAGACAATCGAAGTAAGGTTGGAGGTTAGGGCTAGGTTGCTTAACGCTCTGGAGGTGGCTTCTCCCTCGCGAGGACCTGTTGGAAGTGATGCTTTTCATCCATATTCCGAGTGACCTGAGGTTTGCGGCGAAACATTAGCGCTCGAGATAATAGCATCAACGAGAGCGGCAACTTACAGTACCGTGGTGAATCTGAGTCGCGGAGGAAAATGTTCAGAGTCGTATTAGTAATGCAGATACGATGCAAAAGCGATAAATATGTTCGACTGACATGCGCCCAGGCTGTAAGGGATAAGGGCGTGTGTAAGTTATTTTAACGATAACAATGAAGTGACAGCAAGGCTTGAACGAACCTTCAACTTGTTGCTTGAATGGAAGCTTCCCAGAGGAATCCTCCGTTGACGGGACAGTTGTTCCCGAACCAGGCTCGGTGGCAGCTTGAGTGATTGGCCGTCAGCAAGAGCAGAATCTGAAGTTATCGGTTGGCTAGTACCTTGTTGAGGGGCCTCGTTTACTGGCTCTGCATTGCGTACGTCGACGATCTGAGACGGCAAAGGTGCTTGTCGGTTCTCAGTCGTGAAGGTTTGAGCTGCGGCTTCTGGGAGAGCTGGAGTAGGGCCAGTTGACATGATGTGTGTAGTATAGAGAATGATGTGTAGTGAGTTTGAACTCAGACCGCCAGCCTTTATATGCTGCACCTGCTGTGGGGTGGAACCAGAGTGGAGCTCACGGTACGTCATCCAGGGACCAAACAAACTTCTATATATGGAAACCCGCAACGGCGAAGTTACGCTTCTCCGTGGGCGTGAGAGTTAATTTGCCCCCTTGGAAAACTTTCAGCCACCAACTGCAGCCCGGCACGCGCTTCTGAGGTATCCACAGCTCTTACAACAAATTTGGGTGGATCCTTCGGTCACAGGAGATATGTCGACCTTAGCAAGTCGTCTGCTAACCAACAATGAGAGCGCCGATAACGAGCTGGATGCTCTCTTCAAATCTAGCGTGAGCCGGTTGGATTTACCCCAAGCGTCCAACACGCTAAAACTCGAAATATAGGCAGGCGCTGTTGTCCCTTCAAAGTCCCACGAAGCGTCTTCAAGCAAGCGCCCCGCAGAAGAAGAGACGTCTTTAACGAACACCCCCAAGAAGCGGGCCAAAACCAGGAAATCCGACCCGGTTGAGCGACCCTCGGAGCCCGCTGTAATCGATACGAAAAAGAAAGGGCGGAAGGAGAAGAAACATGCTGATGCCGTTTCTCTTGGAGAGGACCATCCTGTCCACACGAAGCAAGGGAAGAGCCTCGGCAAACCCACCAAAAAGACTGAGCAGGGTAAAACCATCAGTCAACCCAAAGATGTCTCAAAAGCATCCACAAGAATCGGTTCAACAGCCTCAAGCTCGAAGAAGAAGAAACAGAACCACAAGGGCAAGTATGTCCCTCCTGGCGAGAAGCCGGAAGAGGTGGATGCCCGGACCGTCTTTGTCGGCAACTTGCCAGCATCTATGGTCAAGAATAACGTGGGTTTATTCTCTTCACGCAAACTCATAGTGGATGTATCTGACTATACACCGCGCAGTCCGCCATGAAACTACTCATTCGGCATTTGACCTCAAGTCTTTCGGCGACAGCGAAGGCACGAGTCGAGTCCACACGTTTTCGTTCCGTTGCTTTCAGCCACACCACAAGATCGTCCAAAGACGCTTCCAACGATATATCGGAGGATGAGGAGAGCGATGAAGAAGGAATCAACAAACAAGACACGATGACTTCGTCTCAGAAGAAGCGACTCGCTTTCCTTAAAGGCGAGATGAATGAAAAGGCCGAAGTGGTGAACTGCTATGTGGTCTTCGGTCACCATCGCTCCAATTTCATCGATGAAGGAGTCTCAAAGACCGCCAGTGAAGAAAAGCCCATGATCCCATCCGAGGTCGCCGAATTGGTCGTACGTGCTGCTAATGGGACGGAGTTTATGGACCGGGTCATTCGAGTGGATCGTGTGGGAGCGGCAAAATCGGCTACTTCTGGCACCGCGAGGGAGGAAATGAAAAGAACAGCGTTCGTAGGAAGCCTCGACTTCGAGGCTCACGAAGATGACGTCAGAGCCTTCTTTGAGGAGCTCCTGAGGGCCGAGAGGGGAGAACCTGTTCCCGAGGTGCCTAGAGAGGAAGAAACGGAAGATGGTGGCAAAGACGGGGACGAGGACGGGGAAGCTGTCCCGGATTCAAAACGCAAGAGCTGGGTGCACAGTGTTAGGATTGTACGAGACCCTGACTCCCAGCTGGGCAAAGGAATTGCCTATGTTCAATTTAAGGTGTGTCTTCAAACCTCATGCGGAACATGACCATTCTCAAATCTGACCACGACACAATTCGCAGGACGTCCAATGCGTCGATGAGTTGCTTGCCCTTCCATCAGCCAAGCTATCATTCCGCAAGCGAACACTTCGGCTCCAGCGGTGTAAAACTTTGCCCCGCACAGCGTCCTCTAAATCAAGTTCAACTCCTTCCGTCCCACCCACCAAATCACCAAGCTCCCGTTCCCCCAACAAATCCAGCAATTCTCGGTTACCGAAGGGTGACCCCGGACTCGGGGCTCGTCTAGCCGATCTTTCCAAAGAGGAGCGGAAAGAGGCCAAAGCACTCGACACCGATCGCGTCGCGAGGCGCTTGGCTAAGAAGAAATTACGAGCGGACCTGGAGAAGGAGAAGGGCCACGGGCGGAGATCTGGAGGGAAAGAAGGCATCTTAGGTAAGATGCCCAAGTCGACCAAGCCGAAGAATCCAGGGTTAAAGAAGGCGAAGAAGATTAGCAAGAAGCAGTAGATTGTGGGACTAACGGGCTTGAGCTTGGAAGTGGAGGCGGTGTCTCGTTTGGAGTTGGATGTACGTACAACCGTATCGATAACATCATAAGACAAAATGAACTCACAACCTGAATCATCTGCAATCACGATGACCACTTTGACCACCCCTCTTGACGTCCAAACTGAGTGCAGAGCGCACTTTCCATCTCTACAGAGCGGTTTTATATTTGCCGATAATGGCGGGGGCTCGCAGGTGAGAATGCGCGGCACTGGAAAGAGAAGGTCTGACTCGATAGGTGAATGTGTTTCGTCTCTTTAGTGCTTGAAGGACGTCGCCGATCGCATCTACGATTATTTGCTCAACTCCAATGTCCAGTTTGGTACCTCACTGGGACCGGCAGTAGAAGTCTTCCTATTGACTAATCCGAGACCTGTTGCCCAGGTGCCGGCTACTCCGTGTCTATCGTCTCGACGAAAAGAGGAACAGTGGATCCACAGAAAGCCGCAGCAGTGCTATTTAATGCAGCATCTCCAGAAGAAATATCCTTCGGAGGCTCTTCCACTATTCTTATAGAGAACTTAGCTCATGCTATGGAGCCACTGGTCAATGAAGGGGATGAGTTCATAGTTAGTTTTGCTGATCATGAGAGTAAGAAGAATTGCCTCTCACATGAACATCCCTCGCTGACAATGCCTCCTAGCAAATGTTGGGCCATGGGTTCGCCTGGCTTCGCATGGCAAAGCCATTTTAGTCCCTTGGCAACCACGCCCAGTCTCGCCCAACGATAACCCCTATAATGTTGCACTCTCAATGGACGACCTGAAAGATTTAATAACAAGCAAGACTCGGCTAGTCGCTTTCACCGCCTGTTCCAACATTCTTGGAGCATGGACTCATCCAAAGGAGATCGCGGCCCTCGTTCGGAAGGTTGGTGCAGAGAAGGGTGCGAAGAAGATCGAGATCTGTGTGGACTGCGTAGGATACGCGCCGCATCGAAGAATAGACGTGCGAGATTGGGATGTCGAATATGCATTCTTCTCGTACTACAAGGTCAGCATTCATTCTGTCTCTCTCTGTTGTCCCTGCCTGACGGTGGATGCTTTCCTCGATTTTCATAAAAGTTCTACGGCCCACATATAGGCGTGCTCTACACTCGCAAGTCTTCGTTAGACAACTCCCTTACCTCTCTGGCCCACTATTTTCTCAAGGATCACGAGAAGCTTGAGCCTGGAGGACCTGGCTACGAGGTCACATACGGGACAACTGGAGTTCTGCCCTATCTCCTCAGCCTGGCCGGAAATTCGGGGTTAGAAGGAAAATCCGACGGCGAGCTCCTCGACGTGGCCTATCAACGGATTGCCGCGCACGAGGAGGAATTGATGAAGCCTATCTTTGACTTCCTCTTGAGCGAGGAAGCCAAGAAGGCAGGTGTCCGGATCGTTGGACCAGAGTCTGGAAAAGTGGAAGTCCGAGCGCCGACTATCAGCTTCGTCGTTGTGGGGCCAGACGGGAAGACCAAGCGCCTTCAGAGCAAGGACGTGGTCGCCAAGGTTCATTCTCAGCCAGGCGTAAGTGTCCCGCGTATTAGGCTGACCTAACGAAACGATCCGGGAGTAATGCTCTTTCTTGTTGGACAGATTGGCATTCGTTACGGTTATCACTACTCCCACCGCCTTCTGGCAAGGCCCGACCTTGGAGACGATCCGGCCGACGGGGTGATAAGAGTGTCCTTGTTACACTATAACACGACTGAAGAAGTTCAGAAGATCGTCGACATCCTCAACGGCATCATTGTATCTCCCAACTAATTTGAATTCATCTTTGAAGGAACACACGACCTCCCCTATGCCCTGGAACGAAGCAGATAACAGCATCCTGAGAAGGAGTGCAAACGCGCCTCTAGCCCTCGTGGGTTCCCAAGCCCGCGCAGAACTCAATTGAGCCTCCAGCGCCTCTCGGCGGCCAAGGTTACTATTCGTTTCGGTTTCAAGAACACCCGCAACAGAACTACAATTTGAGTGGCGCCTGACAGAAATAACGACTTTATTCGAACCATCAACGCGACAGACGGACAGCACAAGGCATGACTGGCTAGTGAGCGTGGGTCAACAATAGACCATCAAGCAGATGCATCTTTACTGCTTCTTTGGCCGCCACCGTTCGGCTTCGGCACAGTCGTAACCGGCACGTTAGTGCCCTGTCCGAAGGCCGTCTGTGTTTCGAATTCGCTGGACCTTTTCCGCCCAGAGGGTTAGCTACCGCCCCAGCCAGCAGAAGAACGAGACATACCGCATAATTCTTTCTTTAATGTTGAGCGATAGCATCGTTGTATATCCTGAGAGGATGGTGTTGAAATCGCTCTGTGCAATCAACGTAGGAAAGGCGGGATCAGCGCAATGCAAAGGGGAGAAGCGAAGACTCGCACACAATCTGGTGGGGAGATTCGCGGTGGTGGTGTAGTATGTCATCCTTTGGCACCCTGGGCTTTTATATATCAGTCTGACGCTACCCCGCACTCTAAGCTCTGGGCCAGCGGATTGGGTGGTTGCTGGTTCCAAAAGTCCCGCAGGTTAATATCCCTCTAGACAAGGGACCTATAGAGTCACAAGAGCAATTGAGCGCAGCTGTGATGAAGAATTCCCAGCTCTGGCTGTGCGTGGGGGGGTCGGGAGAGCCAGCTTGGGCAAGGCATTCCCGCAAAAGTACATACGCCAAACTCAGGATAGTGCATAATATGTCGCTAAACACACTTGCGGAGGGAATTGGTGGCTCGGCTTGGCTGCCCAAGCCGCTCTTTATTATCGTCACCGCTGATATGAGCGTCCGGCGGCAACCCTCGTCACCATCATCCTGGCTCCTATCGCCGGTTCAATCTAACAGCCTCTCGACCCAAGATCCATTTTTTCAGTTGGAAGGACAGTTTGAGTGGGGGAGGAGGAAGTGCAAGGCACACCCAAGCCCAAGTTCGATTGTTCTTTCATAGACGCAAGCGGGAGCTCACGGAGATGAAATAGAGCATGGCAATCTAGACTTGTGAAAGCTTGACTAGCATCTGGAGTTGAAAGACTGCCAGATGTTTGAGCTAGAATAGCGAAGCTACACGACCAGCGCCCATAATTCAAAGCAGAGGGACACGTATGCGGCCCCCCATCATGAGATGAAGAGGGAAAGTCTGGATCCTTTGTTCACGCGGATATTCGGCAGTTGGAATCGTCAACATGACCTTGGAACAGTCGAACTCCCGGAGTGTTCAATTAGAAACTTCCATCGGGTGTTGACCGGGTTTTAGGTGAAGCGATCAAACAAACGAGTTCCTCTTCATAAGAATGCATTCACGTAACTCTTTGGCCGGTCTTGCTGGTATGCACGGCCATTTGTTCTACAAATAACTACCAGGGCCGTGCATCGTGTGGAGCGGGGGTTCCCGTTTTTAGAGCCTGGCACGGCGCCTCTGCATTCCCAAAGATTGGCCATCTCACCCTCCTTTACAGATCAGCGCTGGCTCCAAGTTGCCCCGACTTTAAGCACAGATGAGGGTAGACGGTGCTGATTAATTACGATGGTCCTTTCTGCCACAGCGTCAAATAGCTCCTTCGTCACGCTCGGTCTCCAAAGGCTTGTGATATAACCGGCAGCGCCCTTTTTAAGCAGGTCTTACTATGTGATGCAATCAAGGCTCAAGGCTTCAAGCGGGATGGACGATCCGACGAGCAAGGAGAGGGTGTCGGCCCAATAGGCCCTAGGTCCGAGCTAGTCCAGGCTGAAACCGCGTGGATCAAATATAAAGAAGCTCGGACATAGATTGGAGGATAATAGGGGCCTCATGCTTCACGCTCTGGGTATATACTCGAGATCAAGATGCAGAACCGGATTCTTGAACGCTTAGAGTTCGGCCGCAATTAGACATCAGTCTTCAAAGGATCGGATGAGTAGGAATCGAGCTTGACAGACATCAGCTGTGCTGAGATTGGGAATATCAGGGAACATTCTGGACAGAGAAATAGATGTCACGCAGCCACGACTATTCCCGCAGGATCGAATTCCGAATCCTCCGCGTGGACGCCTCAAACCGCCTCAGAGTAAATTTACATACAGGTACGAGGGTTCTCAGACCGACAAAATCACAGGGCAACGATGCAAGGCGGGAATCTTCCTTGGAGTCCGTTAGGATGCTTCACTTTATGCGCGTCATCGAGATGCTTCTCTGAAATAACGGGCCGAGATTGCTAGGTTATAGGTCTCGTGTCGTGACAACGCTTTCTTGGCTTTACCTTTGGATGATCTGGAAAAATAATTGTCTTGAGGTGTCACCCCCAAAGTCTAAGAACGAAGCCGGGTATGTGACCTTTGTATTCCCATTAGGGAAAAAAGAGCCCAAGACTTGGACCAGAATTTTTTTTCCTGCCCAATCCATGACTGTCAATGTGCACACACCCGCTTTCTCTCTCTCTCTTTTTTCTTTCTGTTGGCGGATTCCTAAGGGCGATAAATGTACTAAAGTACCTGAAGCGACGTGAGGGGTCCAACTTCCCGCACCCAGATCTAGGTATTTGGCTTAGAATATTGACGTTCGTGACCTTTCATATGCCGCGCGCATGAAGGCGGAAGGTCATGACTCATAAGACTAGACACACCCTCAATCTCAAGTCACTGTCCGGAATCCGGTGGAATGATGCCGCCGACGTGAACGGGGCTTTCAAGGTGACCCACCATGGCCAAGCCGAGACTTTGATCGAAGAGATGCCGTGCCGTAACCGGATGGCACGTACAGTCCCCGTTGTCGCCTAAATTGGCCCATTGGCATATGGTACTCCTGTCCAAAGACGGTAGCACTGACAGAAGGGCGGAGAATAATGCATTCCGACTTCAAGCAAATGAACATAAGCGCGGGTCTCCCACCGAGGTGAGGCCGCAGAACTGTTCTTTTGACTTTAATTTCACGCTAGATGGATGTAATTTCTTGTAGTAGGCTAGGGTGCTGCCGAATTCGGGAACTGGGCAGAATTGGGTCCCTAGATAACGACCTAGCGACCCCTTTTCAACGCGGAAGAAAAAGAGGCGCCATCGGCGAATGTGTAATCCGTCTTTTATGTACAAGTGAGTAGGCTGCTCATGTGGACCAGCCCCCACCACTTGAGGTCCAAACCCCCGAGCGGCGAGACCTAGGATACTTTGGCCATCGACCGCTGGCCTACCTACAGAGCATATCACGTGCAAATACTTCAGACTCTTTGAGAGGTCGGCCGCCGGTCCGAATAGGATCACAATCACCGAACGCAAGCGTTGCAGCCTTTGTCACCATCCTCGATCCTGCCGGTAAGTCCCTGTCGTCCCTCCTGGATCCTAGGAAGAGAAAAACAGTCAGGATCCTTCGGATGTAAGTATGGTCAAATATCTGTTTATTTGGTTGGAAGTCCGAAGAGTACATTATTAACGGAGCGGAAGCAAATCTCGACCCGATCAAGAACCTGTTGCCGTGAATCGGGCAGCGATGCTCTTGGATAAGTCACAGCCCATTGAATCGGAGTTGCAAGATTGCCGTTCATCTAGAAGGTTATCCTCACCGCGGTCTCTTCCATGTGGTCAATTGGACAAGGGTCGGACTAGTGGCTTGCGCATCTTGACTGAAGTAGTCATAATAGGAAATAATGTTCCACGCCGCTTCATATCGAGCCTAGTTCCATGTGTGAAGGATAGAGTTGATCTTCAAGTGGGGAACTCTGGGCATAGCGTAGTGCATCACAGACCAGGTGACACGATTGGCGTGGTGTCGGAACAAGTCATCCAACCAAACCACTTTGTATAAGATGTTGCCCGCTGCCCCAAATTGCTTTATTTTATGAGCCCAGGATATTTTGAAGCGGGGACTCTGACACAGAGGCGCCGCGTCGACCAGAAAGCTGCCGAGAGCCAATCCCGATCGATACTGGCCCAACGTGTCTGTCACCTTCCACCTTGACGCACAGCATTAGTGCTAGGCCTCTGTTAAGAAACAGTTCCGTGAGACACAAATGCTGATTTCGGGCCGTTTTCTTCGTCGTAACCCTTTCGCCCTCGGAGCAGGGTTTCGGAATCACTAGGTCCCGAGTGTGAAGAGCCGGGTTTAACTTAATCTCCAGCGACCCACAGACGAGGTTTAGATCTTTAGGCCCTCATTTTCGCGCTCTTTGTGGAAGGGAGACCTTTTGGTTTGGAAGATCGTGAACCGCGGCAACTGAGTTCGATCATGCTGTGGGCGGCGGAGGGACGGCGATTTTAACATGGCCAAGTTCGCGCCAAGTACGCGGGCACATTAAGCCTCCGGGTTTGTTCCTAGAAACCTTGATGTTTCTGGGGACGGGGCTGGTTCAGGGTAGTGGGAAACTAGGAACGGTTGCCGATCGATGATAATCAATGAAGTGCCCCTACATAAACTGTGCACCTCACATCCACTCGCGCCTAGATCTGAGACGCTGAAGCTCACTTTGAGTCGCCTCATTATGCCATGCGAACCCTCAAGTCAGCATCTTGTCCGTCGGGTAGACCTCATGATCGGGTGGAACTCATGCATCTAGAGTATATTGGGAAATGAAGAGAGATAATTGCAGCCACAGAGCACATATGCATTGCACACGAAAACATCCTCTCTCATTATTATCACGTTCAAAAACAGGGCTAGTGAGCGTTGGTGAATGATCAAAGGATGTAAACAACAGGGTAGCGCCCTTCTTCGTATCGGATCGAGTTGTCGGGTTCACCCCGTTCATAGATCACTCTGCTGAGAAGTCTTATGTAAACTACGTCTTTACCGGTGGTGGCGCCTTTACCGAGGGCAGTTCTTACTAACTGAAGCTGATCGCAAGCGACGGCGTCGGGCAAACCCTTCGGCAGTGCGGCGCCATGACATCATCGACGGAGACGGATATATCGGGAGCACACAGAAAAGGGCTCTACAACGTAAGGCGAGGTATGTAGAGATGTACAAAGGTCCAGCTTTTCCCTTCCTCCTCCTTTCGGGGAGTGTTCAGTGTGTACCGTTCGACCCAGGTTCAGGGATCGGTACGACGGGTTGGTTGGGTTTTCCGTCTTGAGGTTGGGGGATCTCCTCGCTGGGGCTGTATGTGCAATACGATGGTACCCAGAGAAATTATCAGTTATCTCGCACACGGCGGGGCTGGACAGACGGCGAGAGCACCTGAACGTACATAAAGGTGGCTGAGTGTTGGGTCTGGGTGGGCATGCAACTTGGAGGGGTGACAGGGCAGGTGCGATACTAGCTGTGTTCTAAGGAAAGAGATGGAAAGGTCAGGATGGTTCTGTCAGAGGGAGAGAGGTGGGAATGGAAAGAAGGGAGGGGGGGGGGACGCGTACTCGTTGTCAGAATGCAGGAGTGATGAGATTGTAACCCGATGACGGCTCGTCTTTTAAAGCTTTCACCCCTCTGGTTTACAAGGAGTCATCGAGCGACGGTGCCGAAGCTGATTGGTACCGTAGGGCGTTGACCCGAAGAAAATTCCTGTGATTGAGAGCAGGAAGAGGAGCCGAATACGGGAATATTCATCTCCTCGATGTGATGTTTTGAAGGAGAAAGCAAAAAGGAGGTGAGAAGAAGCCTGTCAGTCTTGTTGCTGATTCCAAAGGAAAAGGCCTCAAATGTAACGAGCAGCACACAAATTCCGCAAGAACACCTTATCGGTTACAGTGCGTATGGCGAAGTGTAGCACGCCGCAGCCTTCTGATCTTCGACGTAAAAGCGAGTATCCCTCGTGGGCGGAATGGCAAGCAAAAAAATTAAAAAAGGCGAGTCATGATAGGAGATTCACAGATCTCACCGGACACACGCCAAGGGTCTTGTCTCGACGCGATTCGCTCTTGCTTCGACCCATTACCGGGGCGTTTTGACGCTTTGAATGATAAGGGGATATCCCGGGCAAACAACTGATCCATGTGTACGACGAATTTCAAATACCCGTCTGGCGATTGAGTTGCTTCAAACGTCATATGTAGGGCTTCAGGGCAACATCAAGGCCCTCACGCACTGTATGAGCCAATAGCAAGCCAATGACCATCTGGCGGCAGAACGGGCTGCTGGCTCGATATCCTACGAGGTTAGCTCCTGCAAAAGCGAGGTGCAGCGTTATTAGATAGACAACGAAGCATCTGGCGGACAACGGCCGCCCCGTGACTTGGAGACCTAGAGATAAGGTTTTGGACAACCATTGCAGATGCGGGAATAATCGGTGAAGGTCACGAACATGGCGAAGGAAGCCACCGCTGTGCTGCGGTCGATGCAGTATGTAGTAGAATACGTCTTCCTACTTCTCTTGAGTGAAGGATCGCGGAAAAGCACTTCAACCACGACTATAGCTGTTACGATAGTCATTATACTGGCTAGAAGCATGTGAAATAGTGGGATTGAGCATGCGGCGGGCGTCCCTAGTGCGCTCGGAGCAAGCGAGCTGCCCCACGGCGTAGAAGCGTCCAAAACAGAGATAAGAAATTTTTCTTTTGCATAGCACGCGTAGTCACCCAATCCGGTTTTGAGCTGTAAATCACAAGGCCAAAGCCCATGTTGACTTCCCAGAGAGTCAAGCGGATCTCCTGGTCTAAGACAAAGGGAGACAGTCCTTCTACTGCCCTCTGGACAGCTTTGTATGCAATCTCTATGCGTACTCTGCGTATAGTAAGGTCCGTGTGTTGACTAACGAGGGAGAGGGCAGCCGGGGGTCCGAAATGACGCGGAAACGTCCTCCCCTCACTTGAATTGTTCATTCATCAAGAATGAAAGGACCCTAGACTTGATTGATAGTCATATTCGTGTAAACTTGAGCTCAGGAGATAGTAGGCTTGGGCTCAGAGGAAGGACGGTCCACGTTGCGACTCCCCGACACAGCGTGTTGCTTGTTCGACTAGAAACTTGTTGACTCGGAGTTTGGTAACTTGGAAGTCACCTAGGCCAAGTTGGATGAGGTCCGAGATGCATACCGCAGCAGCTGAGAAATCCAGCAAACGCCGAGGTCCGAGGACGAAACGACTTGGCAAGCGAGTGGCGGGGCCGAAAACGGCAAACTGTCCAAGTTCGGTGGTGCAAACACCGAACACCGACAGGGTCCAGTAAGCACGATACTGACAAAGCAAGCTCAGAAGTCGAGCCCAATGACTGCTGCCCTGCGCATAGCAGTCGAGATGGAGAGCACAAGGGTGGATGTGGTGTTGGGTGTCTCTGGCCGGCACGAGTTCGGCAAGGTCCCCGTCGCAGCGCGAGTTTCCCATGTTAGCAACAGGCAGCGACCGAGGCACGTGCGCATACCAACAAGAGAAAAAAAGGACCACAGCCAAGAACACCCACATTGGATGCACCGCGACATTCCGAGACAAGGGGCTGAACTCTCTTTCATATCGCACATCATGGGCACCACGTTACGCGTTCCTCCTCCTGCATCCTCCACAACAAGGCCGCAGGCCAACCCATCTTTTACAATGACTTGCATAAGTCTGTGCACCCCCTACTAAAGCGTCTCCCGCCTCAGAAAGCCTCAAGAACACTACCAGTGAGTGAGAAACCCGGAACGTGTTCAAAAATGGCCCGGGACGCTTGAATCCCTCGGCCTTAGGGCGGAGAACGGCGAGCTGAGACGCGGGTTTCTTTCTTAGGCAGGTGGGGGCCAACGCGACGATTTCGAGGGGATGCACAGACTTACGCAAGTCATTGTAAAAGGTATACAGGTCTGGGGGATCGTAGGCCGCGGCAATTCTGCGGGTTAAGTCCGATCCACGATCGATATCATTGCAGAGGTGTGACAGCGATCAGGTGTAGTTCAACCCCCCAACACGGCCAAGTTGGCGCCAAGAACGTGGGTACATCAAGCCTCCGAGTTTGCTTCTAGAGTCCTCGATGTCTCGTTCGGCCCAGATAAACTGTGCACCCCAGATCTTCTCGCGCCTAGATCTGAAGCGATAAAGCTCACTCCAGCTACTCCGGAGGGTCCGATGAGGCCATGCGGACCGTCAAGTCAGTATCTATGTCCGTTGGGTAGCCTCCACATGCGACTCATGCATCCAAATTATCTCGGTAAGTTGGGGGGGGGGGGGGGATGATTGCTGCTGCAGAGCACATTGCTCACGAAGCACCCTCTCAAATTATCACACTTACAAACGGGCTCTGCGAGTGTTGGTGAATGCTCGAAATATGTCGGTGGTACCAACGCAGTGCCTTCGAACCGGATCGAGTCTTCAGCCTCACTTACTTCATTGATCATTCTTCTGGGAAGTATTATATAAAGCATGTCATGTCTTGTCTGGTAGGCACGCCATCCTACTCAGCGCCGTTCCCACGAACTGAAGAACCTCATCCACAACAAGCGACGGGCATTGGGCGAACCCTCCCACGATACGGAGCCCACAGCTGTGGTATGACATCATGAGCGGAAGGGGATATATCGGGAGCATAAACAAGAAGACTAATCTACAGCTCAAGGCCGGGTGTGCGGAGATTGTACGAAGTTCCCTCTCTCTTCCCTTCGGGAATATTCAGTGTGTACCGTTCGGCCCAGGTGCGGGTCTGGGGATCGGTACGACGGGCTGTTGGGGTCTGCCGTCTTGAGGTTGAGAAGAACCCCCGCTGGGACTGGAAGCGTGATACGAGAGAGAGAGAGGATCAATTACCTCGCGCACGGGAGCGCGGGACGGCTGGCGACAGCACACGAACGTACATGGTGGCTGACTGGTGGGCCTGGTCGGGCATACAATCTGGAGGGATGTTATTTGAGGGTAGTGTTCTGGCTGTGTTCTAGAAAAAGAGATGGAAAGGTGAGGCCGACTTGGTCAGAGGGAGAGGGGTGGGAAGAGTAATAAGAGCGAGAGGACGTACTCGTTGTTTGGGATGCAGGAGAAGTGATGGGATTGAAACTTCATGTGCACTGAATGCTCATCTTATATAAATTTTACCTCCATTTTTCAAGAGTCATCGACCGACGGTGCCGAAGTTGGACAGGCAAAGGGCAAAGGTTGAGCGTTGAGCCGAGGAAAGGAAGCCCTTCTGTGACTCGCAGAAAGAAAGGAGGCGAATACAAAATATCAATCCACCAGATGTGATGGTTTGAAGAAGCGGAAAGGGGTAGAGAAGCAGCCAGCTGGCCTTTGTGAAGCCGAGGCACATGCCTCAAAATGTTACCAGCTGCCCACACAAACACTTTATCTGTTATCGTCTTGATGAAGAAGCAGAGTACGCCGCAGCTTCGGAGTTTTGACGAAGAAAAACAGTAGCCCGTCGGGGGCGGAGTGGGAAGCGAAAACGCAGGACGTGTTAGGGGATTCCCAGATGCGACCGGACACACGTCAAGGGTCTTCATGCCTTGACGCGATTCGCTCTTGCTCGACGTTGTAACAGTGTGTTTTCTAAACTTGGGGGGATGACGGATAAACCCGGACAACGCATGATACATGCCTCCTGCGAATTTCAAATGTCTGCCTGGTGATTGGGTTTGCTTCGGGCGTCATACTTGGAGCTTCAGATCAGCATCAAGGCCTTCCCGCACCGTAGGAACCAGTAGCAAGCAAGATACGACAACTGAGCTGCGGGACGGCCTATTGGGTAAATATCCTTGAGGTTAGCGTATAGGCGAACTGGGACGGGGAGGTGCAGCGTTCAAATAGACCACGAAATTATCTGATAAACAAATGACAATCCCGTGACACCAAGATAAGGTTTCGAAGCCACTCGTGACTGCAGAAATAATTGGTGAAAGTGGCGAAACCGGCGAAACCGGCGAAACAAGCTACCGCTGTGCCCAGTGTCCGCGGTTGATCCTGTTGCGGAGCAGAATATCTTTTCCCATTCCTCTCGAGTAAGGAATCGCGCAAATCGAACTTTGACAGCGATGATGGCCATTCTGAGAGTCATTGTGCTGGTTAGAGGCATGTGAAAGAGTGGTGCGGCAGGCTTCCGGATTGCGCTCGGAGGGACGTGAGCTGGCTCCACAGCGCAGAAGCGCCCAAAGCAGAGATAAGAGGTTTTTTCCGCACAGCACGCGCAGTCACCCAATCCGGTTTTGAGCTGTAAATCACAAGGCCAGAGATCGTGTTGAACTCCCCGAAAGTCAAGCGGATTTTAAACTGGCCTAAGACAAAGGGAGATAGTCCTGCTAGGCTTTCTGGAAATCTTTGTCGATCATCTCTATGATGCTCTGCGTATAGTAAGGTCCGAGTGTTGACAAGTGAGGGAGAAAGCAGACAAGAGCCGGAGGCGACGCGGAAAGGCCCTCTTCTCCCTTGAATTGTCCATTCACCAAGAATGAAAGAACTTTGATCTTGGTTGATGGTTATACAAGCGTAAGTTTGAGCCCAGGAGATAGTGAGCTTGGGCTCAGAGGGGTGACAGTCCAAGTTGCGCGTTCCCGGCACAGCGTGTTGCTTGTTCAATGAGAAGCTTGTTTGACTCGAGGTTTGGTGGCTTGGAAGTCACCCCAAACCAAGTTGGTTGAGGCCCAATATGCATCCCGCAGCAGCTGAGAAAATCCAGCAAACGCCAAGGTCCGATGACAAACCGACTTGGGCAGTTTGCCGTTTTCGGCCCCCGCCGTTCGCTTGCCAAGTTCGGTGATGCAAACCCGGACGCCCAACAGGGTGCAGTAGCCACGATTATGACAAAGCAAACCCAGAAGTCAAAACTCAATGGATGAACTGTCTTTGAGCATAGCAGTCGAGGTGTCGTAAAGTGGATGTGTGTTGCGGTCGGCACGGATTCGGCAAGATGCCGCGGCGCGAGTTTCCCGTGTAGTGTTGCCGCGAAGTAGGTTTTTTTGTCCCTGAGAACAATCTTCCACGCCCTACTGGCCAATCAGGTTGTCCAAAACATCGTTTGCCATAAACCCGGCGGCGACCGAGGCAAACCAAGAAGAGAAAAAATGAACACAGCCTTTGAAAACACCCCACATTGGATGTACCTCTCGACATCCCGAGACAGCCCGAACCCTACTATATATCGCACATCATGCCACCACCTTACTCATTCTTTTCATCCTCCACGACACGGCCACAGGCCATCCCCTCTTTTAGCAACTCTCCGTACGTTGGCCACGCCTTCACCAAGCCGCCTCCTAAGCTCCACCCAAGCCTCGGCATCACATTCCTTTCGTAAAAAAAAGTCTCGGCTAAACTACTTTATATATAAAATCTCGCTCACTTCACTTTCCTTCGATTTCCTCATCGGACTCGACGTCACTCGCTTTCTCGTTCTCATTACCCCCCATCTGTTCAAATATGCTTCCGCTAATTGCAGCAACCGCGCTGCTATCATCAATAGCTCTTGCAAACCCTGCAGCAGACTATTCATGGCAGGCCAGAAGAGACTATGTCGCATATAACCAGCTTCAAGGTAAGCGACGCCGTCATCGTTCAGGGGCTATTTCGATGCTGACTGCCGTCATTTCGCACCACTTTCCCCCAGCCTCGTACGACTTTGTCATCGCAGGAGGAGGTCTCGCAGGTCTCGTACTCGCTTCAAGGCTCACTGAGGACGCCAACACATCCGTTCTTGTCATCGAGGCTGGCTTGACCGGAGATGACGTTCGCGAGCGCATCGACGTCCCCATTGAAGCATATTTCAACGGCCTCGTGCACACCCAGTACGACTGGCAGTACTTGACAGCACCTCAACCTGCTTTGAACAATCGTAACATTTCGTGTGAGTGTTTTTAGAAGACTAAGCCTTTCTGCCGTTCGTCGGCTGGGCGAGCCGAATTTCTGGGCTCACCCCGTCTTCTTTTGGTTTCTAGGGCCAAGAGGGAAAGTACTCGGCGGCTCGTCAGCCATCAACGGCATGTACATGGTTAGGCCAAGTTCATTGGAGATGGATACTTTCTCCAAGATCCTCGGCGGCATGGACGGCGCTACTGCCTGGGGTTGGGACAGCATGTTCCTTGCCATGAAAAAGGTGCGTATCGTTGCGTCATGGCCGCACCTGAGTGCATCGTTTATCGTCACCACTAACACGCTTTTGGTGACGTCCTTCACTCTTAACTCTCTAAAATTAGTCTGAGACCTTCAGCCCGCCATCGGCTGATATCCAATCCGAAGGAAACATTCTCTACAACGCGGCAGACCACGGTACTTCTGGCCCTCTACACACCTCTTTCCCCGGCTTCCTCTTGCCCCTCGTCGGCCAATGGACCGCCACACTCCAAGCTATCGGTATCCCTGCTTCCCCCGACGCCAACGGTGGTTCAGGTTGGGGAGCATTCGTCGCTACATCCGCCATCAACCCCACCAACTGGACTAGATCATACTCCAAGTCCGCGTACATCGACCCTCTACCACCCCGCTCCAATTTGCACATTATGACGAATCAAACCGTCACTCGAGTGATTTTCGACAGCAGCTCCGGCACGTTGAAGGCGACTGCGGTGGAATACGCTAATAGTGGATACCAACAAAAGCCTTGGCCAACTGTGGGTGTTAATAAGGAGGTTATTCTGGCTGGTGGTGCAGTTGGAAGTCCCAATATCTTGATGCAGTCTGGAGTGGGGCCCGCGGACAAGCTGAAGGCTGCCGGCGTCACAGTTGGTGAGCATAACTAACTTTCGTGGATCATCACCAAGGACGTTTCTGACAAACGATGCCTCGCCGACACACATTGCAGCCTACGCTTTGCCTGGAGTTGGTCAACACGTTCAAGACCATGTCGTACGTGTAGCCTTTCATTCCGAAGAAGTAAAGGTTCCCCACTGATGCATGACGCATCTCGCTTAACCACAGAGCACGCAAGTAACATTCAAGACGAGCGCTCAGACCACTGCTCAGTTGTACCAATCGAACGCTGTAAGTCTTCAGCCTTTCCCATCGCGAAGACCTCGCATACTAACAGCCGCCGGCTGGACTCATAGACCCAGAACAGCCCTGCCCAATCCTTCATTAACTCTGCCATCGCCTATTCCAACATCACCGACCTCTTAGGCGACAACGCAACAACCCTCCACCAGCAAATCATCGCCAACCTCAGCTCGTATGCCAACAACCCAGCTATGAATCCCTCAACGGATCCAACCGTTACTAAAGGATATCAAGCCATTTACCAAGCCAACGCGGATATGATGCTCTCTCAAATCGGCCAAGTCGAGCTGCTGTTGTCGTTGACTGGAGGCGTTGCTGGTGCAGATACCTTTGCGGTTCAAGCTGCGCTCCAACATCCGTTTAGTATGGGAGAGCTGTACATCGCGACGCCAAATCCGTTTGATTATCCTGTCATTAACCCCAATTACTTCTCTCATCCGGCTGGTGCGTCGACCTTTTTCTTCGTCTCGTGCACCTCTTGGGGCGGTCGGAGGTTTCATCCTTGCTGATAACGTCATATATCTAGACGTCGCAATACTCCGCGAAGGAATCAAACTCGCTCGCAAAATCGGTCAAACTCAACCTTTGTCCAACTCCGCCACGTCTGAAGCCCTCCCCGGACCTGACGTTCAAACCGATGATCAATGGGAAGCTTGGTTGCGTACCGTTATCAGCACGGAGTACCATCCTGGATGCACTTGCGCCATGCTCCCATTGGATCTAGGTGGAGTCGTCGATGCCAATTTGAAGGTTTATGGAACTTCGAATCTGAGGGTGGCGGACAGTTCGGTCTTCCCCATTCAATTTGCTGCTCACGTGAGTGCTCGTAGTTGAGGTCTTTGGGTTGGGACTGACTGGTGGATTTGGCGAACTGTAGTTGATGGCTCCGACGTACGGATTGGCTGAACAAGCTGCCATGATCATCAAGTCGCAGTATGACGGCACTCCCTCACCTGCCGCTTTGCAAGCTACCGGGAGTGCTACGGAAACCACTGCTAACCCGACTGGAACTGCTTCGAGCAACAAGCAGACCAGCTCCGCATCGCGATCCTTGGCGTTGCATTCGTCCATCTCGACGATGGGTGTCGTTGTTTTGGCTTTCATTCTCCCCGCCATGTTGTTTTAACGTTATTTGACCCCCCGGACAATTTCTTTTCTTCTCCTTCTATCGTAACGGACATCTCATGACCTACAGACTTCCCCTGCCACTCGTTTGATCCTCCCCCCCACTGTTTCTATTGCATCCACTCCCCTCTCAGTCTGTTTCCACATCTACTGCTGATTTTTCCTTGCATACCGCTCGTACTGAACTCCCCACTCATCGACCTGTTTCGTCGCATATGGACACACTCTGGAAGCCGTTGAGGCTTCCGTAACTTGTACAAGTATTTTTATATATACATCCATTGTAAGCGTGCCTTATTGGAGGTTTTATCTCGGGGCTTGCGACCGAAGTTTGCCGAAGGTTCCCGAGACTTGTGCCAACTGGCAGGCTTTGATTCGATGGTGAGGCACCACACTCAAGCTGCATTCAATGGCGTGCTGAAATGCTGTGCGAGATAGGCACCCCCCAGCTGCGCACCCAGTCAGGTACGTGGATACCAAACGTTTGTGAAAACCATGGACGCGTATGAATGTCTTGAGAAAGGTAACGCGGAAGATTTCTTGGCATTGGATACGAGCCGAGACGCGTCATTGCAGCTGTTGAAGGGAGCGAAACCACCCAGGTTAACCGCCACCTATATTGTGGGAATGTGAACGGCGATGTGCGGCAAGCCAAACACGACCATGCAAACGATGGATCGAATGTACAACGTCGTTTGCACGCTTAGCGAGTTGCCGAGTCACACAGCTTGCATCACGCCTTATCTCATGATTTTTTTTCCTCTCCGAGGAAACTGCAGCGCACAGCCCACGAAGACACGCCGCGTATGGACCGTTTATAGTTGGGCATCCCGAAACCCCCCGACTTAGGGTCCTGTCAAGCGTCGATCCAACCCGCATCCTCCTGTGTCCCATTTTAGGATTGGCTATAGGAGGCACAACACTCGGCTATGATTTTCTTTGAATGGTTTACCGGGGGTCGAGCTTCACCTTAGCTCCGTCGACTTTGGCTTGGTACCCATGATCACTCCGAACTCTTCCATGACACCCTATCTCGGGTAAGTACTTATACTCGACGTGAGCTGGACCTCTCTCACTTCCTTCATTCCCTATACTCAAGTTAACTAGTACTCTTTTTCCCCTGCCATCTCTTTCCAACCACACCAATGTGTCGGTTCACGCCAGCTGTGGGGCTCCTCCCTATAACAGCTCTGGCAACTCCGATCTGCGAACATCCTTGGCATGCAAGGAGAGCGTATGTCACTACACAAGAACTTCAGCGTAAGCGGTCGTCACTCTCGCTGTCACGGTGAAGCCATCACTTACCCTCATTTTGGGGTTCTAGCGTCATACGACTTTGTCATTGCTGGCGGAGGTCTCGCTGGTCTTGTCCTCGCCTCAAGGCTATCAGAAGATTCCAATACCACGGTTCTCGTCATTGAAGCCGGTCCGTCCGGTGACGATGTCAGGTCCCGAATCGACACTCCCGTAATCGCCTACTTCAACGGTCTGATGCACTCCCAATACGATTGGCAGCACATCACGACCCCGCAACCGAATCTTAATAATCGAAATATCTCCTGTAAGCACATTTGATTAGCCGGAGCCCCTGCTTTCGCCTCGTTTACTTGACTAAATCGGTCCACACGTGTGCAGGGCCTGCCGGCAAGGTACTTGGTGGTTCGTCTGCGATGAACGGAATGTATATGGTCCGCCCGAGCGCAGTGGAATTAAACACCCTGTCCAAGTTACTCGGAGACATGGACGGTGCCGCGGCGTGGGGGTGGGATAGTATGTTCGGCGCGATGAAAAAGGTGAGTAACTTTAGTTAGGCCGCAGAGGGGTCTCGCTCTAATCGCCCCTAAACGTAGTCCGAGAGTTTCAGCCCGCCCTCGGCCGAAATCCAATCAGCAGGAAATATTGTCTACAATGCAGCGTCGCACGGCACCAGCGGTCTACTACACACTACCTACGCTGGCTTCGTGTTGCCTCTGTTCGGTCAATGGGAAGCGACTCTTGGTAACATGGGGGTCGACGTCTCATCGGACGCGTGCAGCGGAGAGGGTTGGGGAGCTTTTGTCTCTACTTCTGCCATCAACCCATCCAACTGGACTCGCTCGTACTCCAAATCGGCCTACATCGACCCTCTGCCCCCGCGAACGAACTTACACATCTTGACCAACCAAACCGTCACGCGGATGATTTTCGACAACAGTGCAGGTACTTTAAAGGCCACTGCCGTCGAGTACGCCAATAATGGGTATCAACAAAAGCCTTGGCCGACTGTCGGGGTTAATAAAGAGGTCATTGTTGCGGGCGGACCTGTCGGAAGTCCGAATATTTTAATGCAGTCGGGTGTTGGGCCGGCAGATAAGTTGCAAGCTGCTGGTGTGCAAGTTGGTGAGTCGTTTCACTTCTTATCTTGGTATCCATGTTGGACTCATATAGATGCGAAAACGCAGCGTACGCCCTGCCTGGCGTCGGTCAACACGCCCAAGACCATCTGGTATGTTCTCTCCTTCATGTCTTACCACTTGCAAGGCTGACGGTAATTTCCCAGAGTACCCAAGTCGTATTCCGAACATCCGCTCAAACGACTGCTCAGTTATACGCATCCGGAGCTGTACGCTAAATTAGTTCGAGTTGGCTTCTACTCGCTAACCTTTCGGCTGAAAGATCAACGGCACGAATAATCCCGTCGCATCATTCGTCAACTCCGCCATCGCCTATACCAACATCACAGACCTTTTGGGAGATTCTGCATCCGCATTCCAGCAAGAAGTCATTGCAAACATGAGCGCCTCCACAAACGATCGCTCCTTGAATCCGTCTTCAGATCCTACCGTTACAAAGGGCTACCAAGCGGTCTATCAAGCTACGGTAGATACGATGCTTACTCCAGCCGGTCAAGTCGAATTACTACTTGCGATGACCGGAACTTCGGCTGGCCCGGATACGTTTGCGGTGCAAGCTGGGTTGCAGCATCCGTTCAGCACTGGAGAGGTGTACATTGCGACGCCGAATCCATTCGACTACCCAGTTATCAATCCGAATTACTTCTCACATCCGGCTGGTAGGTTCAGGAAATCCAGCAGATGAGAGTGTAGCTCCTGACGAATTTTCTCTGCAGATGTTGTCTTGCTTCGAGAAGGAATCAAACTCGCTCGCACAGTTGGCCAGACTGAACCGATATCCCAATTTGTCACGGCAGAAGTCAGTCCGGGACCCGACGTCCAAACAGACGAGCAATGGGAAGCTTGGTTGAGGACGGTCGTCAGCACCGAGTTCCATCCATCGTGCACTTGCGCGATGTTGCCACTGGATCAAGGTGGCGTTGTTGATGCGAACTTGAAGGTCTATGGCTTGGCCAATGTGAGGGTCGCGGATAGTTCGGTTTTCCCCTTATCGTTTGCCGCGCACGTGAGTGATTCCCGGCGCGTTGAAGAGTGATAAAACTGGCTGACGCTTGCCTTGGGGATAGTTGATGGCTCCGACTTATGGTTTGGCTGAGCAAGCTGCGATGATCATCAAGTCGCAGTACAACGGCACGCCTTCGCCTGCTGCTTTGCAGACTCAGACGGCGACGGCGACAGCAACAGCAACTTCGCAACCTACTGGAATCTCGAGCAATACTAACAAAGCTTCGTTGGGCTTCAAAATCGCGGCGTCCCCATCGCTCTCGACGATGTTTGCCGTCGTATTGACTTTCCTTATTCCGACTATTCTGCTTTAATCTTATTGGAACCAAAAGCCTTGACTTTCCTTCATGGACCTTCTATTCAACCTCGCCCCCCCCCTCACTCTCGTTATCTATTGAAAAGGTTTTTCCTCCTCCCCAGATTACATACTGGACTCCCCCACACCACTCCTTTGCATGGACCTCCCACACTGTTGTCACATTACCGGACTCTGTAACTTAGATATGCACGTAATTTCGAATGTAGGCTCTCGTGTTTCCAGCCTCTGAGGCCGTTAAAAGGCCGCAGCACCGAGATCATAGCAAGAAAATGAAGTTCTGGAATTTGGTAAGGCTCGATACTAGTCTAGAGTTAAGATGGAGTCCTTCTCAGCAAGAAATTGATCGCGATCTCGCTTTGAGAGCTCTCGGACGGGGATGTCCCTGGCTAGGTCGATCAACCTCTCTGGCTTGATATCGAATTCCCGACAAAGTTGGATGAGAATTAGATGGAGAGGAAACATGACTCGAGGTGCTTCCTGCGAAAGAAATTTACTACAATTGGATTATCAAAATTGGTCGTTAAAAATGGTTGTCATCGGCATGAAGACTCACTACATTCCTGCGACCGCCTTGCAGTCGCCATTCCGAAACGCGTGGTTACGGAACGTTCTAAAATATATCTCCGACCACGACCCGTGGGCCAGTCCGAGCAAGATGGGTTGCTTAGGTGTCATAAAAACGTATAGGATGTCCCTGGGGCCCACGTGATTCCTGAGACTGGGTGATAGATGAGCGATTTGGGAAACTAGATCGCTTGACCGAATGAAACCGGGGTCAGGTAGTGGGATCGCATATCTATCATTTTGAGAGGAGCGGGCGGCTTGATCAAAGGTGGTGAGGGGTAAACTTGAGGCGGGGGAGGGCACGGAAGTAGGTGCCTGTACAGGTTTGTCGCAGATGACATTGTGGGGCGGATTGCCAAGCTTCCAGTCGCGCCTTTGGCAGTCCCTAGGTAGAATCGAGGATGTGATTGGCGAAGACAGCTCGTGACAAGTTACAGAGAACGTTGTACTTACCTGTTGCAGTAGGGAACCTTACGGTTAATTCCTCGACACGGTACGCAAAAGGCGAAGGGCGTCCCTTGAGGCAAATCAGCCTCCGATCGACCACACGACGCACAATGCCAAGCAGCCGCCTTCCACCTTGCTTTACCAGCTGCAATAGCTTCCTTCTTGAAGTCTTTCAAGAAGGATGGAAGTTGCGAAAACCACTCCCGACGGGCTCTATATCCTCCCTCTTTTCGTGACTGATATTGAGGTAATTCGATGCCCCGTGTGTCGGCTATAATATGGAAGAGCATGCGGCAGAGAAAGTGGATCTAGTACAGTCATTGTCGGCTTTCATCAAGTCCCAGGTAGTCGGGTCTCTTCCAGCGGGGCATGGTTTGTTGAAACCCATAACAGCACTGAATTGAGGGTGGGAGAGGAGAATGGGCTCCTTGCGTCCTGGGTTCGGCTGGTTGGGCGGACAAAACGTGGTGAGGAGGTCAAGGAATCCTCGACCGGAGTCACGTTCAAGGAAGGAGTCAGTGCTTTCTGGACAGAGCGTTCTCCATAGTTCGTGGTCGGTTTCTTGGCAGAACTGAACCAAGCCACCCAAGATGTGCTTTAGGCGCCTCTGGGAACCCATACTAAGCCTTTCGACTGCGAGCGAGTCTCGATGTTTCTTCAGGATTTCGTGTAGTACGTTCTGTAGTTCTAACAGGCCAGAAGATCCTTGTCTTGATGCGGCTAAATATGATTGCCTTAGTAGAGGGTTCTTGAGAACCTCGAACAGCTGGGCATGGACTCGAGGCTTGTCAGGGACTCGACCCGGTTCGAATGTGCATTCAAGATATCGATTCCATGTCTTTTTTTTTTTTTAAAAAAAGCGGTGGGTACATGCGGATAGGAGGTTTGCGCTGTTGCTCACCTCATTCCAGGCTTTCGGGTCTTTATTTTTATCGGGGAGTTTTCCCCAAGGACCGAATCTCATCACAGGTTCAAGACCGATGGTGCTGAATGACATGATGGACAAAATCTTACTCTAGTCTTGTATCTGTGTTAGGTAGTAGTGGGAAGCGATGTAGTTGTCGTTGGAGGTTGTTGGATGACGTCGGATCCGGAACCATCAACGCCACAATCAGCAACAAGCATCAAGCATCGGAAATGTCCCTCGCGGCGAACCAGACCCTTTTGGTCTGTTCAATCACGCTTCAGGCAGAATTTTGATTCAGTAATCGAATACTAATCAAGGGCTAATATAGAGTCCATCTCGATGACAAATTTATCACAACCTTGCTTCGACAGCTCTCGGACGGGGATGCCCCTGGCCAATTCAATCAACCTCTCTGGTTTGATCCTGTATTCCCGACAAAGTTGGATGAGAATGAGATGTAGAGGAAACATGTCTCGGGGCGCTTTCTGCGAAAGGAATTTACTGCAATCGCGGTATTAAAAGGGTTGTCGTCTGAATCAAAGGTCAACACTTACTACATGGCTGCTACGGCCTTGTAATCGCCATTACGAAAGGCATGGTTGCGAAACGTTCTAAAATATATCTCTGGCCACGACCCGTGGACCAGACCAAGCAAGACGGGTTGTTTAGGCGTCATAAAAACGTATAGGATGTCCCTGGGGTCCACATGATCGTTGAGAAGAGGTGATAGATGAGCGATTTGTGAAACAAGATCGCTTGAACGAATGAAACCGTGGTCGGGTAGTGGGATCGCATATCTATCATTTTGAGAGGAAGGTGCAGCTTGATCAAACGTGACGAGGGGTACACTGGAGCCCGGGGAGGGCACGGGAACATGTACCTGTACAGGTTTGCCGCATGTGGTTTTGTGTGGTGGATTTCCAAGCTTCCAGTAGCGCCTTTGGCAATCCCTAGGCAAAATCGAGGATTAGTTCGATAGAGGCCCCTTGTGGCAATTATGGAGAATGCTGCACTTACCTGTTACAATAGGGAACCTTGCGGTTTATCTCTCGACACGGTACGCAAAAGGCAAAGGGTGTGCCCTGAGGGAGGTCAGCCTCCGGTCGATTACAGGACGTGCAGCGCCAAACGGCCGCCTTCCACCTTGCTTTGCCAGCCGCGAGCGCTTCCTTCTTAAAGTCACCCATGGAAGATGGAAGTTCCGAAAACCATTCCCGACGAGCCCTCCATCCTGTATCAGCCTTTCGCAACTGCCGTTGAGGCAACTCCATGCCTCGCGTATCGGCTATGGTATGGATGAGCATGTTGCAGAGGAAGTCAGACCTTGTACAGTCGTTGTCGCCTCTAATTAAGTCCCAGACAGGTGGGTTTTTCCCGCGGGACAAGGTTCGTTGAAATGCATAACGGTGTTGACTCGAGGGTTGGAGGGCAGGATCGGCTTTTCGCGTCCCAGCATCGGCTGGTCAGGTGGAGAAGAAGTGGTGAGGAGGTCAAGGAATCCCCGGCCACAGTCACGTTCAAGAAAGGAGTTGGTGGATTCGGGGACGAACATCCTCCATAATTCGTGGTCTGTCTCTTTGACAGAATCGAACCAAGCCGCCCAAGATGTGGTCGAGGCGCCTCTGGGGACTCTTGCTAAGCCATTCGACTGCAAACGCGTCTCGAGATTTCTTCATGAGTTCGTGAATTAGGATTTGCAGACGCAGCAAGGCGGAATAACCGTCTCTTGATGCGGTCAGATGCTGTTGCCTTGTTGCAGGGTTGTCGTGAATCTCGAATATCATGGACCAGTGGTTTATGGTCTGGGGCTCTAGTTTTCGACCAGGGTTGAATGCCCATTCGAGGTACCGATTCCATGTCTTATTAGAATCAGTGAACATATGCCGATATGCGTTACGATTTGCTCTGTCCCTCACCTCATTCCAGGCCTTCGGGTCTTTATTCTTATCAGGGAGTTTTCTCCCCGGACCAAATTCCCCCACAGACTCAAGGTCACTGGAGCGATATGACATGATGGCGAAATTTTACCCCGGTTTTCTATATCTGTTATTTTAGTAGCGGGAACTGATGCGGGCGTCGTCGTTGAAGGTTGTTGGGGAGCGATGAAATAATCAACGCCACAATCAGCAACAAGCGTTCGCTAGTGGCACCGTGAAAGGTTTTACGCGCGCCGAAGCCTCACGCTCCCCGTTACTCAAAATGTGATGTGGACGCATAGGAAGGAAACTGCATGCTACGTGCTAGGCTTGTAGCCCAGTATAATAGCACCGTCGCCTCTCATGAGGACGCCGACAGGGTCGTTCGATTTGAATCCTGGGTGGGCTGCATTTGGAGAGCAGACGTCCCTCTCGGCAGCGTGGATACGCCTATAGAGTTTATTCGGGTGAGAGGTCACTGGCTAAAGTCTTTTATTTGGGCGAGGGTGAGCAGATGTCCATCCCGACTCCCAAAATTGGGACGTTGCACACGAACATACACTCGTTCGTCTCAAAGCAGGAACAAGACGGGTCTCTTCACGCATTTTAGGCCCCAAGCCATTTCATTACCTGCGAAAAAGTCTACGATTCTCCACTAGAGGCGATTGTCATTCAGTCCTAAGATAATAGAGCGTATATTTAGATCGAGCGCGAAGAAAGAAGCATACTCGCGGTTATTAATATTTTACAAATGGAGCAGGTATCGACCGGCGGGCTGCAGATATACATGTCTTCGGGACTAAACAATGGGTTTGTCAGGATGAAAGAGGGGTCGTTATGAAGAGATGTAAAGGCATCTCTATACAATAACGAATTACAAGCGTGCCTAATAGACGCAAAGAGATTATCCAATGAGTAGAATCAAGGTCCCCTTGGGACACTAGCGCTTAGCATGCTCGTGGTGCATCAGCCGCACAAACGATTCACAACGCAGGCTGGTCTGGTTGCCGAGATCAGGTCAGGGCGGTGCCACGTAAAACTGATCAGGAACCCGCGCCTTCCCTGTGCCGTCGAGCTGTAAGTGGGCCTGAGTGGGTTCGGCTTGCCTATCGCTATGCTTTGTGCCGGCGCGCAACGACTGTGGCACCAACCAGTCGCTGTGAACCCGTCGGGTCGTCCTCGCTGACTCTTAGCGAAGTGGCCCATAGTCCGGACCGCTCCGAAATTGAATTGCGATGCGATGGAAGCACGTGTGGCTGGTGGGGATCAGGGATTCTTCCGATGTCGTCAGCCAAGCGAGGAACCTAAGCGGTAGCTAAGCATAGGCTGTTGCTAAAAACGGGCACACAAGCGTGTCACACGGTTCGCTCCCATTTTGGGCTCGGCGACCTTGGCAGCCTCATTTCCTTCCAGGACAGGCATTTCATCAGGTGCTTCTTTAATACTTTCTATTGAGATTGCTATTATATACATGGTACACCGTTTTGGATCAACTTTTGATGAGAGAAGACTGAGAACTGATGATGGGTTGCTAAAAGGGGACGCGGAGAAACCGGCGTAATCGACGTGTTCGCACGCTATTTCAGGTAAACTGAACCACGAATAGTACTGCCAAGACCAACGCCAAGAGCCAGAACCCACAATGGTATGGCGACTCGGTTCCATTTTAGTTTTCCTTCACCTCTCTGACGCAACCTGACACTTCCGTTCTAGGGACGCCGAAAAATCGAAATCCAGCCCATCACTGTAAGTGACCCCTCCCATCTCTTATCCCACAGGCCATTCCACGTACCATCCTCAAACCACGGTCAAGCCTTCTAGCAACCGATGCTCATTCTTTGCCCTCTCCTCCCTTCATCCAGCATGACCGCAATCGCTCCGTTACATTCCTCAAAGTAAGTCTTTTTTCCCGACTTTCCCATCTTCCGTGCTGGCATATTCCGCAGCACCTCCACCTTTCGGGATCCGACGTGTACTGACGCACTCCCTCTCTGCCCACAGCGCAAGAACGGACTGTTCAAGAAAGCCTATGAACTAGGCGTCTTGTGCTCCGTTGATGTCTGCGTAATCGTGTTTGGTGCGTCGCGTTTCGATCTCCTAGCTACGGGGCGCATCCGCAGTCCACGTTCGAATTTCGACTGACGACCGACAACAACCCTCACATTCACATTGCTTCCGCTCCTCACGCACCCTCTTTCAGCTCACAATGGCAAACTGCACGAATACAGCTCAGGCGACTCTTCAGCTATCATAGAAAAACGCCTCAAGGTGCGTCATGTCCTGCCTTTGCCGGGGGGGCTTGCCGAGTCCGCAGTGCTTACCCAATTCCGATTTGTTTTTGGTCTCATTCCGCAGTACTCTGGTGATCGAGACCTTCGGCGACCTTCGGATTTTAACAATTCCAAAGGGGGAGGAGGCGGAGGTGCTGGGGACAAGGATTCAGACCCAGAAGACGAAGGCGATTCCGGCGCCGAAGAGCCTGTCGTAGCTCCCGTCAATGGCGCCAAAAGGAAAGCCACCGGTGACAAGATCGGCTCGACCAACAATCGCGACTCCTTCGGTTCGTCATCTCGAGATCAATCTAATTCGTTTGGCTCCAGTGCGAACGAGGTCAGTCCCCATTTCGTTGCTTTTCAGTTACCCTTGTGACTGACACAATGGCCTCCCTAGCATCCAACGCCGCTTCCTCCATCATCTCATCCTCTCTCTATTGGCGGCCTTTCCGCATCGTCCTACCTCGGTTCTTCGACACCCACTCCGACAAATGCAACGACATTGGCACAGCATCATCAACAGCTCGCACAGCAATTCCTCGTTACCCAACTTCAAAACATAAATCCCAACCTCAATTCGCAACCGGCCCCTTCTTCTGGCTCTGCTTTCCCCTTCGGGCTTGGTGGCCTGAACGTCCCACCGAGAGGTGGTGGGATGATGTTGCCCTTCGCTGGGTTGGGTATTGCGGGTAATCAAGCGGGTGGTCTCAACGTCAACGGAGCTGCGTCGAATGGTCAAGCCGGCCTGCCCCCAGGTGCATCAGCTTATTCCAACGCGTTCTTAAGCTCGCTGTTGGGAAATGCAGCTGCGGCCGTCGTGGCGCATCAACAAGCCAACAATGCGCAACCCGACTTCCCGTCTTCCCAGTCCTTCGGTGGACTTGAATGGCCAGGGGCAAATCCCGGTCGTCCACCGAATGGTACACCTGCAGGAAGCTCTTCGTCGTCCTCGTCGGTGTCCACTTCAGCTAGCGCACCACCACCATCTGTGAGCCCACAGCTTCGCCAACTGGCCCATCCTCTTGCGGGAGCGAGTGGAGGAGAGAATAACTGGCTAGATCTCTTGCTCGGTGGTGGTTCTGGTGGAGGCCATGCAAACGGCGATGCCGGAGCTTCCAAGGCCAACCCTTCGTCGAACCTCTTCCCTGTGTGGTCGACCAACCCTACTTCTCGTCCTCCAGCAGGTGCTGGAGCGCAACCGCCGGCACCGTCTCCAGGTCGATCAGAAACACCGATTGACGGAGTGCCGATATCGGATACGTTGCTCGCCCTAGCCGGTTCGTCTTTACCCCGTCCGAATTCGACGTCGAACAACAAACGCCCGCGAGGTGGGAGTAGTCCGGCTTCGCATGCAACCCCCAGGTTGCATTCCGACGATGGGAAGATGGCTGTGGATGATCGTGACCGAACGCCATCGACTTCCGGTGCCGAAGGTGCTCGAAAAAGTCCTGACCAGGCGGATGACGATGACGACGATGGAAGACGAAGTGAAAGTGGAGGGAGCGACGGGAAGAGGAGAAGGACACAGTAGGGGCGGGGGGATCATCATGTTTAAGGCATGATTGGACTTGGAGATTCACAAAAGCGAATACGCGTATGCGACTGTTTCGTGCTTGATATGAACTGACACTCTTTTCTGTTTTGCCCCTCTTCTGTCCCCGTTCTGTTTTTCGGAATTTTCTTCTCTTCTCATCGTATGATATTGTGAAGTTACCCTGACGATTGTACTTATGCTGGCTTGTGTATATTATCATGCATGTCGTTCGTCCTCTGTGGAGAGTGTTAGGAAAGCATAAAGATCAGACCATAAATAATGACAAAGGGCCCGCAAGTCAAAAGGCGGTGAGAAGCAGGATAGTAACACGAGCCTAATTACACGCTAAGATCTGTCAACGAGACATGTGCGCTACAACTTGTTGGAATGATTGTTATGGGAACGGGAAGGAAGGAACCTATTCATCGCCCTCCACGTCGTTCTCAAGCATAAAACAATCGTGTCCTACGATATTCTCCACTAATCTGAGGGTCCCTTTGTCGGCATCACCTTGACCATGCCTTATATGGAGGTGTTTAAACGGAGGAGGACCGCCTCCATTCAAAATGTCATCCCCTTCTCCGTACCGAGCCAAGACCATCTCTAAGAGTCGTGACGGCTCGTAGCTGCAGTCGTATATACCTAACTCCTCCAACTCTGGTAATCCCCATTTGTGATTCGTTGTGCCACCGGTCATGTACGTGAGGAGGGATTCGAGTTCACAATCGTATGCCCTAATTGTACGGATGCAGTCTACGCCGTCCAACTTCAGCAGAAGCGAAGAGAAATTCGAAGTACCAAGCGAGTTGAAATCAATTCTGATCTGCTTTGGCCCAAATCGATTGGTATTTTTGTCAAGTAAAACCGCCTCCAATATTTCGATCGCGGGATGATTCCACGCCGTGAACTCAAATCTCCACTCATAAGGCGTGTCTTCAGGCCGACAGAACCACTCCAAACGGTTTGGGCGAAGATCTATCACCACTTCATACGGTGCATCGATGGCGGCGGAAGAGAGTGCAAGAACTCTTTTGATCATCGGACGCAGCAGATGTCCTGCAGCTGAAAGGTCGAGATCAAGGGAGAGGTATCGTACTGAAGGCATTCGGATGGTTTCTAGGAGGACAGAGGTGTAGAAGGGGCTAAGACGGCGGAATGATATGGAACGAAGTTGGGTAAGTGTTAAAGGACCCTCCTTGTTGGACTCTGGCTTGACGGTCGCTCCTTGCCCGAGTATCAGCTCCACTTCCACCAAGCCACGGCACATCCGCAGCATCCGCATGATCTCCTCGCAGGATGGAGCGAAATCGTCCAGGCTTGAGATGGAGAGGTATCGGAGGTCACTCAGAACACACGAGCGCCATGGGATTGCCAAACCGCGCAAGGCAAGGTGGCGAAGGCGAGGACCGATTACCTGAGACATGGTCTCGACCCTGCATTGCAGTATAGATCCCACTTCCAGGCTCTGCAGGAGGGGTGCAGGCGCGTTCATGAGAGCCTGGGCATCTTCGGGACATGCGACCCTAAGTTGGATGGAACGCCATCTATTAGAATGCGTAATCGCTGTTTCTTCAAACTCCTTCCATCCGACCGCGAGATCGCGCCAAGACTTTAGGTAGCCGGGCGACGGTGCGCCGATAATGTTTAGGGGATGGTCCAATGAGCGAGAAATCGCGGCAGAGGTCACGGCTACCGGGTCAAGGACATCAATGGTGGTCCATAGTGAGGGCGTGCTGTTGATAACCTCCCTCCATCTCTGGCAGACTTGGCAAAGCGTGACAAGCCGTCCCAGGTGTGTCTGATCGGAAGAGGTGCGGGTCTGGAAGGGTTCCAATGCTCCAGTGATTATTTGAACGAAGACTTCAATCGGAAGCCGATGTAACGATATCATTCTGTTGAGTTCTTTGTGAAGCGCGGACATCTTGTCGAAAAGACGTCGCTGAACGTCATCGAGTGTTGATTTGAATGCGCGCGCATAGCCGTCAACTTGACTGAGCATTTCAGTGTTACACCAAATAGAGCCAGAACTTTGTCAGAATCAAGCTGTCATGCAGATACCGCTCGAGATTAAACAGGAGATTAGACAGACCTCATCGCCTCCAGCGTGTTTTTGTTTGCATCAAGGATGGATTGCAAGAGACTATCGACGACAGATTCAACGGTGGCCGGAGTGGCAGGATTCATGTTTGATGTGGTATGGCCCTGGGCAGTGAGCTCGAGGACCTTGAACTGGATAACTTGAAGGGGTTGACTGGATCGGGGATGGTGGCTCGTCGATCCTCTCACGGTTACAGTAGCACGGTCCACACGCCTGGAGGGCGCAGACTCTCAAAACTGTTATTATTCCGCCCTCTAGCGCTCACTCTAGGCGCCATCGCTTACTATACTAACGATGAGTGACTCAAAGGCTCTTCCTCCACTGAGGTCGGGAAACCTCCAAGCTCCCGGGAGTCGAACCTTCGCCACGAACGCCACGAGGTAAACTTGTTTGGTCGCCCCCGGAACCCTTCTTCTGGTAACCACCACCCCAAGCCGTCCTACCCGCACGATGTCGATGCCTCATGACAATATACCAGACCCTTTTCAGCTAGAAGGCTCGGACGAAGATACTACTTCGGAATCCGAGTCAGAACATTCCGGTCCACTTCAACGATCTGCTGTAGCAGGAGGAATCCCACCGAGACGCCCAACTGCCTCCAGATCGACCTCTGGTTTGCAATCACCTATCCCGCAAGACGTTCCCTTGGGCTCTCCGGCCCCAGGGCCACATCCTGGCATCCTTCCTTTACCGGGGTCTAGAGTACCCTCTGGAAGTGTTGATGGGAGAGCTCTCCCTGTATTACCACAAACCTCGGGAGAACAAGATGTACCTGCGTTGTTTTTACCAGGTTTAGTTGCGCCTTCGTTATTCCTGCCGATACCAAATGTACGTACACTACAAGGGTGTGTCGCAACGGGGAGCTGACGAGTGATGATCCAACTTGAATGTTGCACTGCCGTTTTTTATTTTACTTTTTCGTAGACAGACCAACTCGCAACTTTGTTGAATAAATACATTGCGCCTGAGGTACGGCCTGTGAGAGACCTTTCTGGGACGTGGCAGCATGTGGATCTGCATTCCTTGGTGGTGAGTCGCGTTTGGTTCCAGCGGTAGGAAACCAATCCGTTGACCGTTCTCTTTTTACCGCTACCCAGATGACCAACAGTTGGAGAGCGTTGGCGAGGATGGTGAGCTTAATTAATCCAGTCGTTCTCCTAGGTGGTGTTTCTGATATCTACCTTCTCTGCCAAGGCTCGGGATCGCCTTGTGGATGCCCCAGCAGATGATCTACCTCTTATCTTTGACGTGAGTGTGCCACCATAGCCAATTCTCTTGCAAATGCATCTCGTTGACTATACCCGTTTCTCCCTAGCTGTGGTACCTACGACTGTCCTCCCTCGTCCGCTTACGACTGCACAACCAAGCCTCCGCTGAATGCACCAACCTCTTCAACGTCCTCTTCGCCATCCAACCTGAAATGATCCAAAACTACGTCCTCGACACCGTCTTACCATTCGAACTCGAAGTCATGTTCGCTCGAACCAAGTACTGGTCTGGAGATCCGTACGGTTACCTGGACGAACTCTACGCTTTGATCGCAAAATCTAAAAAACGCAGTCGAGCGGCTCAAGTTGGGTCGGCTGATGAAGAAATGTGGAAGGAACGTGCGGTGAGGGTCGGGTTGATTATGGCTAGTCAGCTTTTGGAGATGAAGGACCATACGGCTGCCGCTGCTCTGCTGCTCCCCTTGTGTAGGACCCCACCACCAGGCTCGGACCAACCAGGACCAAGTCCAGCATTGCTCTCCTCCATTGCGAGGTTGTACTTGGATGCGGGAGATATCGACTCCGCGCAGACTCTGATTCGAAGAGTCGCCGATGATCCAACTTGCGACGAAACCACAAAGGAGGTCAACCGCGCTTTGTTGGCTTCCGCTAAGTTGGATTGGGCAACTGCGGTAGATGAGTTGGAGAAGGCGATAGCTCGAGAACCTGATAATGCTTTGGTGAGCCAAACTGTCTTTTCGATGGAAAGTATCAAGATGGACAACGAATTTAACTTCCTCGCCTTCCCCCGTAGGTGGCTAACAACTTGGCTGTAGCGTTGCTCAGCGTTGGTCGGGTAGATGAGGTACGGCTCGTTCCGTAGTCGGCCCGGAGAGAATTGCGTTGATACCTTTGGCTGTAGGGAATACGCCATATGGAGGCCGCACTTGGAACCTCTCCAAGCGTGGTAGGCAATGTAGAACCTTTCTTGTTCAACCTGGGTACGGTGTTTTCCCCTCCTCACCTCTCTTTCGCGAGCCCACCTGACTAATACATCCATTCTTGTGATAATAGCTACACTCTACGAGCTCCGAACAGCGGCAAGCTACGATAAGAAATGCGAGCTCTTGTTGGAGGTTGCAAAATGGGCCGGAGATGGTCTACGTGCCACATGCTTGAAGTTACCTCCAGTATGAGCGTGTCTGCGCTTGATATGCTCGGAATGTATTTTGGTATTCGATGACAAGGAGGGAAGCTAATTTTGTGCGCAAGACTGCGTGATGAGCCTGATGCTACGATGAGGTCATGTCGGCGCCCGGTTTGCCGTTGAATGTTTTGCCGAATGACCAGCAAACCAATGTCCAACGTTGGTGCGTGATGGGACTCCAACCCGAGCGCTATGTCAGGCCCCTATTCTTATCCCGGCACCCAGCCACGCGAGCAATGACGTCACACCTCGCCGTCATTCGCCCCACCAATTACCCCGACCCTCAACGGTACAAAAGGCCAAGCACATCTCACGAATAATGCCTGCTAACCAAGACATCAACCAAGACTCTCTCAGCTTTCTTACTCGACTCTCCAACAACTTTATAATTCATCATGTCCGCCTCATACCAACGTGCCACAGACTCCGGTGCCGAGCCCGGCCATCCACTTCAAGCCCCTACCGACAAGAAAGTCGCTGATCAGGGAATCTCAGAAAAGGCTCAAAGCCGGCCTGATGTTGCTGGCGATGAGAACACCGCAGACCAACCCCCAGCCCCGGACCAGGATTATCGTAGGTGGCTTCCCAAGTAGTCCTTTCCGTGCATGCGGCTCACTTTTGTTTTAATGCATAGCGGAACAGAAGCACGCAGGCAAGGTGGGATATGGTCCTAACTTCGCTGAGGCTCGGGGTAAAATAGTATGTCGCTTCAGCACCTATGCTTTTGAACTGTCTCTGAAAGGTCTTGCTTTACAAAGACCATGGGCGAGAAAATCGACGGCCTTAAAGAAGAAATGAAGGGAAAACTCAAGCATGACCAGCACATGGTTCAAGAAGGCCACGACAAGCGCACTGGTGAACTGAAACGCCGTGAGATAGAAGCGGATAACAACCCCAAAGCGCTCGCCCCCGCCAAGCCCGATGACTCTGAGGGCCATCAAGATACGGCTGAGGGCCACCAGGACACGGCTGAGGGCCACCAAGAGACGACTGAGCGTCAACAGAGCGATCGTCAAGACTCGGGCATCAACCATGAAAACGTCCGAGCCGAGCAACGCAAGGCCGACGAGGAGGCAAAGGACCGAAATGACCGGCAAGTCCAGGAACGAGTCGAATCGCAGGTGAATGCTGGAGACCGCGCGGAAATGCCACAGTAAATTAATGGCTCGGAATATTTCTTACTGTATCTTTGTAAATGTATTATGAAATTGGACCAAGTTTGGTTACAAAACGACCCCCATGAGTGACGGCGATTCGGCGACCACGAGACAGACCCCTTTGAAAATGCATTTGAGTTTCCTCGCAGGTGGCGGGTCCATAAAAAGTCACACCTCGTTGGCAAGATGATGATCCAGTATATGCGGTCTAGGTTACGCTGACAAGCGACGCGACAAACGTCAGCACGTCATGCAGTCAAAGTCGAGAGTCGAGCGACTCACCATTCAAGTAGTCGGCCGCCATAACCCTAACGGCAAAATAAAACCACCCAATTAATATTAACTCGCCTTCTCGCTGGAGCATAATAGCGACGTACAACTCTAACGCAATCTCTGGGGGAACGCGGGTGGTGAAATCAGGAACATTCCGCGACCCCGTATACTGATTCTTGTAGGCAAGATATTCAACAACAGTTTCGGCAACAGCGCCCCTTTCAATATAGTAGATGATGCCCTGGTCGGAAAGGCTGAAACTGCTGAAATAGCGATGAGCTCACCTTTCATCCAGGTGGCACGTGTTCGTTGCAGACTCGGCAAATCCGCCTGTGGAGAAGTAAAAGGATCAGCGACACGTGGTTGGAAAAATAAGAATGTTTTAATCGAGATCTCACTGTCGCCACTTAGTGCATCTTTAAGATGGGAACTTGCCATGGCGACTTTGCGGTCGACGATCCACGAATAACCGTCTCGTGATGTGATTCGAACCCATTTCGATTCTTCCTGGAATGTGCGGAAGCTGTTTTAACATATCCACATTATTTCATGGGGCATCTTTCGGACCTTTTTTTCGGAGGAATCCGCCATGGCTGGAAGACGCGTTGTGGTGGTGGTTGTTTTCGGTACCGACGCCTCGCGCCAAACAAACCGCTCCAGTCACCCCAAATGCCGATAACCCCCGAACTGACCTGTGAGCCTTTAGAAGCTTCACGACAGGTCGTCCCCGAAATAAATAAATACATCACGCGGATCAAAATGTAAATGTATATAAAGATAAAGCATATGGTACGAAACACGGCGACATACGGCGCGTTAGGGAAGGAAAGAAACAGAAGAGAACTGCATATACAAAGAAAGCAACGAGATCAAATGAGGTAGATCAACCATGAGTTTAAAGGAAAGGCCCTGGAGCTATATCACCCTAAATCGAGTGCCGGTTCGTCATGTAGGTACTCAAATCCACCCAGCCACCGCCAACTCGACACATAACCTTCCGCGTCTCACCCGCAGGTCGGCTAACCACCACCAACTTGAATCCCAACACTCTACGTCCAAGAGCGTTGGAGATAGCATATTGAGCCTTGATTTCTTCCCCTGCACGTGGGGGGATTCGCAACGGCGGGTCGATTCGTTCAATGCGCATTCCATGAGGTACCGAGTTCACAATCTTGGCAACCTCATTGTCCAATGGATCATGTGTACTGGCGGGCATGTACATGGGTCCTTGAGTGAGCTCATGACCAGGGGTCTGAGCACCAGCGCGGGAACCAGGCCTCGACGGATTGGAACGGAATGGAGGGGTGTTGGTAGAGGTGTCGCCACGGAAGCTTGATGGTGGGCCACGTGATGCGACTGGCCGAAGTCCTGGCCGACCTGGCGACAAGGCGCTCGTAGACGCTGATGTTTGGTGATGAATCCTGGACTTCGGACGTGGGGAGCTATCTGGTGTATGTGACCGAGGATATGCGGAAGACGATGCCGACTGGGCGGCAGATACAGGACTGGCGGGGCGGTTGGGGGAATAGTTTGTAGGTGAACCAGTACGTGACTTGGCGAGGTGGAATGAAGGCATAGGTATGTGCGACGCACTTGGCCGCCGTCGATGAGGAGTTCCGCCCATCATAATGGACGCTGCCATAGAAGGCGACGGCGATACACCTCGGAGTGAGAAAGGTACGTCGAGGGCATCATCTGAAGTTTGAGACATCGCCGAATTCCAATTTGAACTCAGATGGCGGGGCGCCGGAATCATGCTAGGCGTCTTCGGCCGTGCTCGGGGAGTAGCATTAATGCCGAAACTAGACTGTGCTCTTGATCCTGGCCGCGATGGCGGAGAGCTCGGGGGTTCGTCTTCATGGTCATGGGCCGTTATTCGGACAGGAGTATAAGGTCGGGCAGAGGACCGACGAGGAATAGGAGGGGGTTGGGTGGTCGGGGGCTTTGTCCCAGGCCCGTACTTAGCGGAAGACGGAGGACGAGGCGGCGTGTGGCGGGCAACAGAGGGAGGCCGATAGCCTGAGGGAACGGGAGGTAAAGGAGGCGGGTCCTTGTTATTATCCGGCCTTGTCGATGGATTCCATCGCGGTTTGGCTGCTTTCACTGTTTGCCGCCCATTGCCCAAGTCTACCCAGTCGTCAACCATCGACGCCGTGGCCGGGGCTGAAACATTACTGGAAGTGCTTGAGAATAGCTTCGACCGCCCTCGGAAAGTATCTTGATTGGGTTGGGGAGACCGGAAAGGAAGCATAGATGTCTTTCGGCCGATGGTTCGGTGTGGATCGGTAGCAGGCAACTCCAATTTTTGCTTTTGGTTGGGTGTCGACCTGCCCACGACGGAAGATACCTTGGCAGCGAATTTTGCAAGGGTCGAAGTGGAAGACGTAGATGGCGCACGACTGCTCCGTCCGGCTGGCGATGTTGTGAAGCTCGCGCTGTTTTCTGAAATGACGGACGACATTTCTGCTTCGGCGCTCTCCTTCTCGATATCCATCAATATTTTGCAGACCTTCTCCATCTCGTTGTCTACGCGGCGGATTTTGATTTTCAACGCGTCCCAGCGGGTCTTCATATCGGCATGCTTCCGCAAGCATTCACCATTCTTGGTAATGCGGTCCTCGATCCCTTTATTTAGAACGTTGATGACTTTATTAGTTGAGGGCATGTAGTATCTATATATCAAATGCGTCAGTATACGAACAAAGAATAAGGTGATTTGGACGCACTTCTTCTTCGCTTCGTACGATTTAAGCAAATCTTCAAACGTATCCAAATTGGGGTATGATTTTTCGGAATATGCTGAGCTCCTCCTGAGGTCTTGTCCGTCCTTGGTCTTGGCATATACTTGTTGGATGAAATCCTGATGGTTGCCGGTCAGACAAATGTATTGAAGCCTAACTCATCAGTCTTACCTGACACATCATCAAGGCTTTGTCCAAGCTTGCCATCATTCCATCGGCTTGCTCGCTAACCGTTCTGAACACGGCTAGCCACTTGTCCTCTCTCAACTCGTCCCGCAAACCTTTTGCCTCTGCTTGAACTGCCTCCCATTCATTCACGAGATCACCGTATTTCCGGAGGAGATTGGACTCTTCGTCATATTCTCCTGATTGCCTTGGGGTAGGGGTGTGGACGACTGATAGAAGGGGTTCCACCGCGGCCGTTATTGCCTCAATGCTTCCTTTGACGGTCTCAAGCCGACCGTCGAGTTGCCCCAATGCATTGTCGATGATGCTACTTGATGAAGAGGTCGAGTCTGTAGACTTTCTTCCAGCTGTAGGGGAGCCAGGGAGAGCAGTTTTAGGCTCCAGGGATCTGTGTCGAAGTTCCTGGATTTCTGGAATGGGGATGGATGAGAGGTGGTGGGGCCATAGATTACAAATAGATGCTCACCAAAAACCCTTCCCTGAAGCTCTCCAATGCTGTAGGATACTTCAGTAATCTGCGCCGAGATAGCCAAGAGGCGGAGGTCGCTGAGACGCGAACCAGTCAGTGGGCTGCAAGCCACTTTGTTTACCTTGCAGATGAACTCACTCGACGCTTCGCTGCTTTACGTTACTCAGTGCTCTAGGCGTTGCTGTCGTGGTGTTGTCGTCATCTGAGAAATTAGTGGGAGCCAGGAAAGTCAATTGCACGTCGGTTGTGTCAGTCCGAGCTGAAACAGTGCTCACCATAATCATCGTTGAACGACTGAGTTCGTAGTCTTCCCGGAGCGTTGATGATGTCCGGAGAGGGTTTTAGTACGCTTGTATGTTCAGGTGCTGGTAAAGACAGGCTGGTCATTGACCGCTGCGACTACCTTCGCCACCACTGGAGGTTGTATATACGGCAAGGTTGTTCCAGCTATTTTCGGCGTTGTTCGACGTTCGATGCCTCAGCAGAGGCTTGAGGATGAGTGCCAACGCTGATGGCAGGCTAATCAATGCCTTGAGGTCTCCCGCTGTATCGTCGAGCGTGGGTGTGGGTGTGGGTGCGAGATTGTAATCTGAACTGGGGATTTGTGAAGCGCGACAGGGGGGATCTGGCGCGGCAACTTCACGCGGTTTTCCGAAGTTCTCCCCAACACCAAATATATTTCACAAAATGAACGAATTGCAAAGGAAAATAATGAAAAATGAAGCTAGCTACCCGTACAATAACAAAAGGATACCTGTGACATTCAGTGTGACGAAGGGAATAAAACGTATCACCTGGTCTTTCCATTCCGAACTCACTGTTGCACCAGGGTCGAAACCTGTTGCTCCTCCTCGTCAGAGTCCGAAAGCATGGACGAAGTGCCTGCGAGGCTAGAAGATCCGGTTTGTGCACCATGCAGCGCTTCGGAATAGTGTGGACATCGCTGTTTGGCTTGGCGTCCCACACAACCAGTCCCATCCTCACCTCGAGAAACGCAAATTCGGCACTGTCGAGGCCGGCGCCTTCGAACGGCCCCTGTAGATAGGTAGCCAAGAGGGGCGACGGGCTTTGGCGGCTGCATTGGCAGGGCAAGTGCCGTGATTAGCGCAGCCGTTCCCGCGGCTTGAATAGGCGGTGGAGGTATTGGTATGGGTGGAGGATTGATAGGAGCAGCCCCTTGAGCAGGAAGATTGGGAGTAGGGAGAAGTGGGAAAACGGGAGTTGGAACAGGTGTGAAGACAGGTGTATGGGTATTTTTGGAGTTCCACTTGCTTGACTCCGCGGGCAAAGTCCCTCCATGTTTCGCGACCTCACGCGCCGTGGCGCACGCCGCCCTGTTCCCTCTTCCAGGGCAAATAAATGCATGATTAATCCGACCTGCATTCATGCAAATAAGGCAACGGCGCTTCCTTCGATGCGTCGGGTCGGGATTGAGGTTCGGGTTGTGGAAGACGTATGGACCTGTCGGGGATGAGGATTGTCCGGCCTCTGATTCCGATGGTAGACCGTTTTGAGTAGAAGAGGAGACGTGATTTTCTTCCATGTCTTCGTCCTCTTCGACCGCGCCAGTGGAGTCTCTCGAGTCTGCCGTTGGCTGATTGGAGGAAGGGGAGGAATTGTCTTCAAGTATCGAGATAGCGGATTGGGGTAGTTGAATACCAGGCGGTATTTGAACAGCTGGATTATATCGATTCGGGTCGAAGAAGCAAACGAGGGGAATGTTGTGTGGCACACCCAAGAATGGGATGAGGTCTGGATGTATGGAACTGAGTTTGACAGTTGGGGAAGGTGGAGGGTCGGAGGACAATCCCAGTGGGGAATTCTCATCGCTGGGGTCCGGAGTATCATCTACAGTCTAGCTTCAGCGTCTGAGGGTTCCCGGATTGTTCCCCACTAAACGCACCGTCATTGGAGTTGTGGGAGATGCCAGAAGGCTCGTTGTCAGATTGAGCTAGCTTGCGTTTCCGACCGGCTCCTTCTCTCCTCCCTCCAGCTCGGTGCCCTGGCTGATTCTTGGTCCCGGGGGTTCGACCCATTGGCATTGGGAGATGGTTGGTGACAAAAGAACGCGTGAGATGTTTGTGAGTGATTGTGCGGTGTTTCTTGGCTCCTCGGAACTCCTCTCCCAGACAAGGACCTCAAGTGATCCCATAGATAGCATGTTTCTGGAAACTCTTGCCATGCACTGCAAATATTTGCCCTCTTGATGTGGCGTTGATTTCATCCACACGGTCTTTTGGGGATGAAATCGCTCCCGGCACCCGAAACTTGGGCCTCCCTTCCTCTTCAAGACGCAGCCACTTGGCCTGCACGACTTCTCTATCAACTGTCTCAGGGATATCCAAAATAATCGGTCGTGGGTCAAATCGTTGAATGTGACGATGACCCTGTTTCACTAGGACCTTGTCGCCCGAACGTTAATCCCTTTTCGGCAAGAACCGCACAAAACTTTTTTGCGACAGCGGCCACTCCCTTATTGTAATTAGGAACACCTCTCAAGCTGAAGAAGAGCTCCGTGCGGTATCGGTTCTGCCCTTGCCCTGTCCACGCGGTTAAGAAGCGAAGTCGGCAGAACGATGGGAAATTTCGTCCGATGAGGAGTCAGACGACTCATTCTCGTCCCTCCGTTGTATATCCTTTACGGATGTATTTCTATTAGCGTGCCTTTAAGACAGGGGTTATTCTGCGCTACCTTCCCAAAACAGGTCTTGGGCTCCCGGACGAAGGCCGCACAGAACTCCCAAAAGCAGCTTCCATCTGGCTTTCTCGGGTTTTTCTCATCCGGCTCTAGACAATCAGCTGAAAGTTGCTCGGCTCATAGACCCCCTCCGATCGAAACGGTGGCTGAGAGGCTTCCCACCAGCAAGTTAGCAGGTCACCTGCTCCGTAGACCATATCGTTACCTTCTTTGGGAAAATGAATGTCGGACCGCTGTGCTGTCCGACATTCAGTCGACGTCTTCTCAGGCTCTCTTCGTCGTACGAAAGTGGTCGATGCTGCCACCATCGCGCGGGAAATAGGCCAGTAAGCCGGTATATACCGCGCTTTCGGTCTGCCTGGTAATTCCAGGGACAAACCCGAACCTGGCTGGGGGGATTGAAAAAGGTCCCAGCGCTGAAAGAATGAGTACAGCAGAACGCCTCTGTTCCTCCTTACTTTTCTCGTCGTATCCTCAGACCATTCTCTCCGATGATCTTTTCCATTCTTTTCTTCCTCGCTCAAGTTGCGGTTTCCGCTCTCGCTGCGCCAATTGTCAACGAGAGAGACGGGGTTACGGCCGCCTCCGTCTCGGTCATTTCGTCCTATACGCCTTATATCCAATTCGCTCGAGCCGCTTACTGCACCAACGGTGCAAATAAGTGGACTTGTGGAGGTTCGTGCTCCTTTGTCTTGATGGGCTTCGTTCGTGTTATTGACAGTGACCCCTCCACCTTCTCCCCACTAGCGGCCTGTAATGCCATATCCGACTTTCAGATCTATGCCGGTGGAGGTGACGGCGCTGCTACACCCTCCTGGTTCGTTGGATGGTCCTCAAGCCTGAGTATGTCAACTCCATAAAGTCTTGAAAAGAAAAGGGGGACTTACTCGTGATCGCCAGGCTCCATCGTTGTGGCCCACGAAGGGACCGATCCTACTCAATTCCTATCCTTACTCAATGATATCGATTTTGTCCCAGATCCAATGGATCAAGTGAGTGGACTGGGACTACTACACAGTTCTGTCTTTAATATGAACGTCTTTACAGGCGTACTTTCCAGGAGTCAGTTCTTCGATCAAAGGTAAGTCTCGGCATGTTCCTTGGAGCCTATGATGCTGACTTACTCCGGTCCAGTTCATGGAGGCTTCCAAGATACCTTTAAACGTTCGGCGAGCTCGATTTTGACCGCGGTCAAGACAGTCATGGCTGCCAAATCCTCCTCAAAGGTCACCCTTGTTGGCCATTCGTTGGGGGTAAGCAAGGGTAGCCTTAGTAAAGGCGCCAGTCTAACGACATTGTCTAGGGAGCATTGGCTTTGTTAGATAGTGTTTACCTGAAAATTCAAATTCCTTCGATTACCACCAAAACAATCACTCTAGGAGGGCCTCGAGTTGGCAACCCTGCTTTTGCGGACTACCTCAAGTCCTTTGACTTGACGCGGATCACCCACTCGCAAGACCCAATTCCTATCGTCCCAGGTGAGTGCCGGTTTTCGGGCAGTTGCCCTTCATTTGGTCGGACACTGATCTTCCCGTGACATATCAGGCCGATTGTTGGGCTTCGCTCACCCGCAAGGTATGTGCTAGATGATAACCCGAATCGCCTTGGCTTGCTGAGACGACCGTTCACAGGCGAAGTGCACCAAAGTGTGTTTGACGCGAAATGGTATAATTGCTCTGGGTCAGACAACACCGATCTGAGATGCAGCACCGGGGCGGTACTCAATCTCTTGGTTAGCAACATTATTGATCATTTGGGTGAGAGATGATAGGTCCCCGACGCGGCACGCCGGCTTACGAAAATTTCAAGGCTCGTACAACGGTGTCTGGGTTGGAACTATTTATTGCTAAATTTTTGTTTCGGAGGGGAGACAAGGGTGGTTTGACTTTTTCTAACCGGCTGGAGACTCGCTGTCCGACGAATTATTCTGATCGCGCAGTTCATGCGAGAGCGTCCTTTATTGTATGGGTATTATGTAACGTGGCAGTCCCTATATTTATTTGTATGAATGAAGAAACCCAGGAGAAATAAGTATCGATGTTGTGGGAGGAATGATCCATCGAGCCGCGCGACCACGCCGACATAGCCGTCCGGTCTTACAACAGCCACGGCCCCATCAGTAGAGAAGCCGTATGTGTCGTACGTCTTTACGCTGAGTCCGTAGTGCAAAGAGGTGTCATCGATGAGTAGTCTGGTCGGATGATCAGAGATTAGACGACGCAGTCATGGCGAGCCATCACGCTTACTTTGACACCTTCCGAGTCTCGCTGAGATTTCGGTATAGTCGCAAATCCACTTCTTCTTCAGTCTTAAGGGACATATAATGCGTCAACACAGGTTTGACGCGACGCCAAGTCGTGGTGCAAATACCTAATCTTAAGGATATCGAAGACAGAGTCGAATAGCATATGGACGCTCTGACAGACTAGGTTCTCAGAACTTCCGCATGCTTTCTATAGCTACTGTATTCTTGACCGGAACACTACCACTCCCCCCTTGAGTGTAGTAACAAAAGAACGATCGCGAGATGTCTGTGCCTAATTGTGCAGCATTTCTTGGCTCAAGCGGTCGCACAGATATCATAGCGCCTTTCCGGGACCTCTTCTCATGTACCGCAAAATTTCAGCTCTTGTCGTCGTGGCGTTGGTCTCGTTCACTAAGTCTTTTTTGGGCTAAATCGCCCCTCACCCTAGACCTCCTTTGCTTCTGGTCTGCACAGCTTCTCTCTCACGGGCAGAGTGATGTCCAACGGTTACTGGTCGTTGGTCAAATTTTGATATGACGATGACCCTGTTTCATTCCTCGTCGTCCAAACGTTAATCCCTTCTCGGCAAGAACCGCGCAAGACTTTTCGCGGCAGAGCTGCACTCTGGCTCCAGCCTCTGAGGGTGGCCGAATTGCTCCCCACTAAACACACCGTCATTGGAGTCGTGGGAGATGCTAGAAGGGGGCTCATTGTCAGATTGAGCTCGCTTGCGTTTCTGATCAGCTGCTTCTGTCCTCCCTCCGGCTCGGTGCCCTGGCTGGTTCTTGGTCCCGGGGTTTCGACCCATTGGCATACGCGTGGGATGCTTGCGAGTGATTGTGCGGTGTTTCTTGGCTTCTCGGAACTCCTCTCACTAACAAGGACCTCAAGTGGTCCCATGTATGGCAAACTCTTGCATGCACTGCAAAGATTCTCCCTCTCGAGGTGGCGTTGATTTCATCCAACGGTCTATTGGGGATGAAATCGCTCCCTACACCCGAAACTTGGACCCCCTTTCCTCTTCAAGACCAGGCAGCCATTTGGCCTGTCTAAGGGATATACAAAATAATTGGTCGTGGGTCAAATCATTGAATGTGACGATGACCCTCTTTCACTAGGACCTTGTCGTCCGAACGTGAATCCCTTTTCGGCAAGAACCGCACAACACTTTTTTGTCGAGACAGCGGTCACTCCCTAATTGTATTTAGAAACACTTCTGAAGCATAAGAAGAGTTCCGCGCGGTACCGGTTCTGCCTCTGCCCAGTCCACGCGGTTATGGCGCAGTAGGAAGCGAAGTCGGCAGAACAATGGCAATATTCGCCCAATGAGGAGTCAGACAACTCATTCTCGTCCCTCCGTTGTATATCCTTTACGGATGTCGTTCTATTGGCGTGCCTTGAAGATAGGGGTTATTCTGCGCTACCTTCCAAATACAGGTCTTGAGCTCCCGGACGAAGGCCGCCACAGAACTCCCAAAAGCAGCTTCCATCCTGGCTTTCCCGTGTTTTTCTCATCCGGCTCTAGACAATCAGCTGAAAGGTGCTCGGCTCATGGACCCCCTCCGATCGAAACGGTGGCTAAGAGGCTTCCCACCAGCAAGTTAGCAGGTCACCTGCTACGTAGACCATATCGTTTACCTCCTTTGGGAAAATGAATGTCGGGCCGCCGTGCTGTCCGACATTCAGTCGACGTCTTC